>KN361433.1:683-20178 GCA_000785685.1 Uromyces viciae-fabae
TGATGTCTGCTCCAGTGGTCGTGGAAGTTTGAAGCCACAGACAATTGAGAGATGTGTGAGTAGTCATATGTGGCTCAAACAGGGGATTCAAGCAACAGGAAAGTTTGAGAAGGCTCAAAAAATTGTCAAGAATTATGTTGATTTCTCACAAAAAACCTCTAAAAAATAGTTTTTTTTTCTCTTTTATTTATCATCCTCACGGTATTATCCTTTACATTGTGCACTCTCCAGAAAATTTTTTCAATATATACATAATATTTATCAATCGTCTTCTTTTTATCTGATCTGTTTCTTCCAGTAATCAGAATGCTGTTCTTCCCACTACCATTGCTTTGGTTAGCTTACTGTTAGCTGGAGCTACACTAACATGTAGCTTAGCGTAGCTGATACACAAGCTACGCTACAGGTTAGCGTAGCTGATATACAAGCTACGCTACAGGTCAGCGTAGCTTTCTCAAACGCTAACGCAGCTACAACACCGCTAACAGGAAATTTTGTTAGCGTTAGTTGTACTTTGGGGGGCTCAACTAACGCTACGCTAAAGTTTTTTTTTTTTTTTTTTCAAAATTCTGTAGTGCTAGTTGTCAAAAATTGGTGCTGAAGGTAGCTTTAAGGTAGCGTAGCTTAATAAGCTAACACTATGCTACACTAATGCTACGGGTAGCGTAGCGGCCCACTGTTGGTAAGGGGACAAGCCTACTAATTTGTTTATTTTTGGTTTACATAACATCTTAGAATTGATCTGAATCTTGTAATTGCCAAGTTTTGAAGGTATCCCAAAGTTCTTTTCAAAACTAAAAACAATATCTCGTGAAAATCTGATTCAATGCACAAACTGTTGCAGAAGGAATCAGTTTTAAATTCAATTTCTGTTGAAAGAATTTAATTTTTTTCACATTGTAAAACTAAGACATACAGTGCATGATGAAATTTTCACCAATATATTTGCCCACATCAATCCTTGACAAATAAATTTCAACAACAGCACCCAGTCCTATGTAACTACACCATCAAGTGCCAAAAAATTATTTGAATTTTTCACAGAATTTGTTAATTGATATAGTTCAACTAAACCTTTTGCAAGACTTGAAACAACTAAGGAGATATGATTTCATTAGATGTGACTCTCATATATAACAAAACACAGAAAACAATATGGTAAGATAATCACCTAAGGGCAGAGAACTATTCTACTATTTATTGAGGTAGTATTAGTAGTAATTCAATTAACTCTATGATGATAATAGAGGAAGAAATTAATAAATTAAAAAAAAAGAAAATTTAGAATTAGCAAGGGATTCTAAAAGAAGTCAAATTTAAATGAATGAACTTTAATTAATTTCAAAATCTGAATCAGATTGACCTGATGAAGAAGGTGTAATGTTATTAAGATTAATGAAATCTAGATTTAAAAACCCTCTTCTTTCTCAACAGTATTAATCCCTATACATGCAAATTACATATCTTTCTTGGATTAAATTGGTATATGTATATTGTTCCTTGATTTCACTTTTTGTTAATTTCTCTTGGTTACTTGCTTCATACTTTTTGAATCAGGAAGTAGGTTGAGTAAACAAAAAACAAAAAAAAAAGACAGAATTTCATTTTCTTGTTACTCATTGAATGAAGGAAGGAACAAAAATGAAGTTGTACATTTATCAAGTTGTGCTTTGAGTAGTTGGTAAATATTATCAGGTGAACTCCTATGGTTAGCTCCATATTTTTTGTGAGATGTGCTTCAACAAAAAAGAATGAACTTGAATTGTAGGTTCACTCTTATTCAAACAAAGACTGTGGATGAAAAATACATAAGAAATAAAGTCAGTTCCTCAGAGGGAAACATCAGAAAGAAAACATCATTTTTAAAATTCAAATGAATTTCCCAGTTATAAGCTTGGATAAAGTGAGATGATTGATGAATCAAGTGAGAAAGTGACCATGGAAGAGCGTTTATCTTCTTTCTTTTCTGATTCTTCATTGATTTTCAGATTACAAGAAAAATGATACCATTCCATTCAACTGCTTAAATGTATCAGATACATAACTGATCTTTTGTTTTATGATTGACTTTAGAGCTGAGTCCCCATCTGATTTTTTTTTCCCTCCTCTCACATTCAATTAAAGCAAATGAAGATTTCTCATGATTCAGTAACATCAAAAATTGCAATCAAGACAAAACCCTTTTGAAAAATAAGATACATGCAAAGCAAAAGCAAATAGACAACTGAAGAAAAGATTTCAACTTAAATTACTTTTTTCAACTAATTAATCTATTCATTTTGACTCAAATAAAAAATAAACCATTTCATTTTTTTAGGGACATGAAAAATAAAATAAGTGCATATTTTGATCAATGAATAATATATTTTCTTTTTTTAAAAAAAGGAAAAAGAAATAATTTCCATGGTAAATTCTTTTTCAAGCATCAAGTGAATTATTGTGGGAAAAAGAAAATACCTGAAAGAATAATCACAATTAGAAGTACAATTACAAGGGTAGGGATCCAGCCATTCCATCATAACTTTCAAAGAATGAATTAGGAATTCAATTTTGTTTCATTATTGTAATTTCTAATCAAGTTTGTTTTCTTTATGATTTAAATTTTTTTGCAGTTGCAATAGAGAGGTCAATCATGTAAGATTCAGAGAATCTAAACAAGGCGGTAAGGCTTGCCAAATATATTGTTGTGTGTTATGGATACAACAGTATTGAATAAAGAGAGTTTATGATGTAAAATTGAAGTTTAAATGAGATGTCTTTATTTGAGAAAAGACCCAATTATAGAAAATAACAAGACACATTAAGTGTGGTTAAGGAAAAGAAATTTTGATCAATGCAGTATGGCATATACAATTGTGTTTGAGATTCAGAGAGCAAAGGTGAGATAAAAATAGTTTGCAGCAATATCTATCACCACCAGAAAAAATGGAGCAAACAAGGTGAGTTGCTTTCACAGGAACAAAGGGGCCCCTTTGTTCTTTGCAAAGCAACCAACCTTGGTTAATCCATTTTTTCTGGTCGTGTATCAAATTTCCATGTAGGTTTTGCTGCTGAGAGATGAGTTTGATCAATGAGGTGCAATGCCAAAGACTGCTCATCTCCTTTTTATATTATGGCTAATGGCCCTTTCTACATGCTGTAAAAACAAAATTGGCATGGCTCACTTTGCTTTAGCAATAATGAGCCTCACCCTGATCTGGTCAACAGTTGCAATGAACTGGCCAGGGCGGTAGTATCATCCATGAATTTGGTATGATCTTTCTTTGCCTGATAGAGGCAGTAATTCTCTCTTTGCCTGATTCAGGTGGTAATTTTTTATTTGCCAGATTCAGGGGGTCATTCTTTCTTTGCCTGATTAGGGGCGGTAGTCTTATTTGCATCAAGGTTTTAGGCTCATTCAATGCATAATTTCCTCAGAGATTTTGTCTTAATCGGACAGATAAGGCTTTGGCCATTGAGTCACACCAGCTCTCAGATTACTCATTTTCTCGGTCTGTCAGAGTCAAATTGGAGGGGGGAGGGGGGATGTTTACTCCCAATCTCCTTGATGAATTGGCCGTCTCATCCAGTTGGTGGAAGTAGTTCAATTTTTCCATGGTGTTGATGTTATAGATCACAGCACAAGCAAGTACATTTTTGCTCTATGTAAAGAAAGCACAACTTGGGGAATAATCACCTGAGGGTAGAGACCTGTTTATCCCTTTATTGACCATGATGAGAAATATAGCAAAGAAAAGAAATGAAGATGAAAAAGAGTAAGAGGTGTTATTGGTTTTGAGAGGACTTTTGCAATAGCTAATAACAAATTTTAATAAGAGACTGACCATGATTGCAAACTCAAATTGCTGACTGCCAATCTTCCTAACAAAAAAAAAAGAAAATAAGAATAGGATAACGATCAATACCAAGGTATGTGTGAAGTGATTATCAAAAGCATCCTAAAAAAAATAAAAAAAAATAAAAAAATAAGATGATATGATTTTCCATATGGAGAAAAAGAGTTAGAAGAATTGAAAAAAAAAATTAAGTAAGTTGATGCAATAGAGTTACTAAGATTGTTTAGAATTTGGTGAGTTGGTTAATGTTTTTTGCTTATTTTCAAAATGCCATAATTCAAGTCATCTGAATTTTTAAATGATGGTGAATATTGACCCCACATCTACACACTTTCCTCATTCCTTTTGCTTTAGTTGTTCCGTTTACCAGGCAGAAGGTAAAAAGTGGTGTAATCAAATGGGGAATTTTCGGTACACCAAAAGGATAAGAACGGAATGGGAAGGAAAATTCTCAACAAGCATTCCTGTCGCTGACCCAGCAAATTGGAAATGAGACAGTGACACTCTTATCACCAACGGTTCTGGAAGAAATCAATTTATTAAGATCATTTATTTCAAAAATGGAAACAGATGCATTTGAAGTTCAACCTAGACTGCAAAGGTGGGCCTTTTTTTTCTTCAGAAGATGTAGAAGCATGCAGCTGAGACGTAAGACAAGAGGCATACCAGCAGAGCCAAAGACAGGAACAGGTTTGAAAGATGGTTTGCTCAACCATACCACCTTTCCATCACTATACACCAAGCTTGTTTTCCATCAATGTAGAATTCAACTTCTACTTGAAAACTTTTCTGTGTAAGTGGTTTCCTGGGCCAGAGATAACCTGCTTTTGATGCTTGATCTTGGGTTAATCTCATGTGTTGATTTGTGTTAAGGACTTTTAATTTCTGACAGAGAAAAAATTGAAGCAGAATATGTTTAATTAAGAATTTTAAGAAAATTAGCTTTGCTTCTAATTCATATGTGATCAATGAGAATCAATTTTTTTTTTTTACTTTGAGAACACTCAAAATTGATAGCAACCAAGTTATGATATAGGAGAGACTAATGAGACTAAAATAAAGTAAATAAAATGAAGTGAGATGAAAAAGATTGGTACCTGAATTGGCAATAGTACGCAAGTTAGTGACAAGATAAGCTTTGCTCGCACCAATCCTAGGGATGGGGCACCTCAATTTTTGTCATCCAGCGCGAAGATGAGTCGTTAGTTGAGAATAAACTAACCAGAGCCCTGGATAGTCAGGTTTTTGTTCTACTCTGAATGATGAGGCAATATGAGCAGCTGTAAGGACATAATACTATCAAGATCAATGGGCTACAGGCTACTTACTATCAGGGGTGATTTTTACAACAGAGAATGCCTCCTTGCTCTGGGAAGGACCAGGTATAATCCACAGAGTGACGGTGCTCTGTAATAATCAAGCGGCCACTGTAGTCGTTGTGAGGGTGTGAGCCTAGGTTTCAGGCTGAAACATTGAATATGTAACAGCAGCCATGGTCAGCCACAAGGTGGTGGTCTCACTGCCTATAAAGATAGCTGACTGACCACCTGTGGATATCCACGGAATTTGAAGTTTGAACCCACCACCAATGTGGTGTGATCAAGCCTCAAATGTCCTCAGAATTCAGATATACATACCTCAATTATTGATTTTTTTTTAAAAAACCCAACATTGAAGATTGTTAAATAAATTGGTGGGAGGGGATTTATAAGGGGGAATGACTTTGTTTGAGAGAGCATAAGCTAAATACACTATGAGATATTGACCTGAAATTGGGGACAACCAGTGTTTTTTGATCAGTTACATCCAACATAGACCATAGTAAAACACTCACCACAAGAGAAGTAATCAGATGGGCACCAATGAAAGTTAACTTTCTGGTATATTGAGCTATCTGCACATGATCTGTGCCATCCGGTTATGTAAGCAATGATGGATTTTTTGTAATGACAAATTATTTGTGTGTTGATAGATTAATTCCTCTTGTGCTCAAAGAAAAACTTGCCATTGTATCCTGGTTGTTGATACAGCAGGGACATCATACCTTCAACAAAACCTACACACCCAGGGAAACCCTTGGTAGCCATAACCTTGCTAATCTCTTGGTGGCGGGATTCATTGGGACATTTCACATAATCTGAACCTAATGAAATGATCACAGTGATCACCCTTTGTGACGCCTTCACCACATCACCCTGTCTGACCTGAAAATTCCAATAGAATTGACCTACTGAAGTACCATTGCCATTGGATCCCAGGTGCTCAATCATCAAAGCCAATTGGTGTGGTATGGGGAGTTATGTTCTGAAGCTATTGGAATGAAAAACTCATGGTCCCAGATAGCTCTGAGCAAAAAAAGGAAAGCTGATTTTGTCATCCGGGCTGCCTGCAAAAAGTCCAGATGGCACATGTTGAAAACAACATCAATTGAAAACTTGTCATGAGTGGTTCTGGAAAAAAAAAAATCTAGATAGCTAGAGGAACCTTGTGTTGAGTTTTTAAGGCTTAGGTTAAAGCCAGGGGGCTTCTTTCCCCAAAAATTTGATTATTAACCCTAGCTTGTGTTCCTAAATTTTTCTCCCATCTTTTTTCCATTCTAAATCTTTTTATCCTTCTTAAAATACATCAAGAGTCAACTCTTAAAAATTATCAGAAAGAGAGTAAAACTATTAAAGTAACTCAATCAATTATTCCCTTCTTTATCAAATCTAAAAAAAATATTCAATCTAATCTTTTACTCTTTCTACTTCAAGTCTAGTATCTCGCTGTTTCCTTTGAATCCCTCAAGAAGATTCATAACTTTTCAGTCCAGTGTTTTACACTTATTTTTGTTTTAATTATTTTCATTATTTCCCTTTATTGTTGTTTGAGTCTAGAAGAACTGACTCTCTCAACCATAAATTTCCACTTTCTATATTGTTCTTGTTCTATTCATTAGTCTTCTTCTCATCTTTGCTCATCTAATCTTCATCCATCACTATTAAATAGCTTAAAGCTTATCCTTCTCATGGTTTGTTTTCTGTCTCTACTTTCTCATTATTTTTTATATTTTTTATATTTTTTTGTTGAATTTCTTTATTCCTATTTTTCTTTTCAGTCTGGTTTTAGTTCTTGATAATTCATTCAGAAATTCAACACCTTGGGGTGAGTATGCTGAAATGTTTTGGTCATCAAGGAGTAACTTATTAAAAAAATAAAAAATAAAAATTGCCAATTGGATGTAACAAGCTCAAAGAGGTCTGAAAGTTCTCTTGCATCATCAAAGAGCAATTCAAAAACAACTTGCAACAAACAACTGTCTGGGAAAATAACCATGGAGAGAGAAGCAAATTTTGAAACGGTGTGAGACTCCAAAAAGAGGCTAGAGAGTTTTAGCCCTTATGGCAGAATTCAGGAAGGGATGAAGGAGTAATTACTCTGCCTTTCTTAATGACAGGAACTAACTGATAGACTGTTTGCCTTAGAATGAGCAGGGAGCAAGGGTACACCTGATTTGATGGTAAGTAATTGGAAGTTTAAGAGGGTGTTTCCAGCACTCAGATTGGTTTTGAAAGAGAAAGGTAAGACATCAGGATAGCTGTGAGATCAAGGATGTGAGTCAAGTCCTTTTTGGCTCCTTATGAAAGGTAAAAATGAATGTGAGCAATGGCTACACACTGAGGTTTTAATGAGTGTTAAGTATTTATTTCTTTGGGTATGTAAGTATTATTTATTATTAGACTGGGGAATGTCCAGTGGGACTTTGGATTATAATTCTCTGATGGTCAGGTGGGATAGATGGGATAGATGGGATAGATGGGGGGAAAAAACTGAGGAGAGAGCTCCTTATATAGACAAATGGTGTGAAAAACAGGTTACAACAAACAGGGTGTCAGAAAAGCATACAGTGCACAGACATGACATCAGTGGTCCAGGCATGTGTCTAATCCCCTGTATTTGATGATCTGACTATGTAATGATGTAAGAGCCTTGTGAAACATGTGTAAGTTGTATGTAAGTCATGTGGTAGTTGAGTATTTATGGTAAATGAGGTCACTGCCCCTTATCTATGTAACTTGTAATGTTTCTATGTGTTATTGGTTATGTGTTATAAAATTATAGCTATTATTATAAACCATACTATGTAATATTGATTTTATTATATATTGTGAAATTATTATAAGTACCTTATTCTAGTCTTCTGCCTTGAGTATCTCTTAAACTAGTGGAGTTATTGATATGGCTTTGGTGAGTGACTAGGGGTTATTTTGGGTGTAGAATCCATTTCTGAAATAAAAACTGAAGAGTTCCTTCTCCTTCAAGGTGCTTATATAATATTTTTATTGAGTCCAATTTAGAGTACCACAACGGGTAAAGAGAGTGCTTGGTCAACCAGGTTTTCTGTTTCCTCCATATCCAGAAAAACCAATAGCATAAATAGATCCCGTAGAGTTTGTTGTTGGTCAGGGAGTTGACACATCTTGAAGGTGGAAGAGGTGAGGGTATGTAGATATATCAGGGTAAAAAAAAATGAAGAGGTTGGGGTAAGGGGAGGCTTTGAGAATGATGGGGAGTTTTTTTGAAATCAGAAGAGGAGCAAGCAAGTTTCCATAGCTGCATGCTTTGCTGATTAGTAAAATTTTTTGGTCCAAATCGGCAAACTTTTTTGTGCTAAATCAGCAGATGCTGATTTGGGTCGTGGCTGCTTATTTCAAAAAAAAAAAATTGTTGATGAAATCCTGTTGTGAACTTCCCTATTAGTTTATCAATGCAATGCTTTGTGATGAGTATTCAAAATATCAAGAACAAATTGCCCAATCAAGCCATAGGGACAGTTGGAAAAATTTTGGAAATTTCAAGGAGATCCAGTGCACAAATAATGAGTAGATGATGATCAACAATTTGAATAAAGAGTTAGAAGTCAGATCTTATTAAATTACAATTCATTGATCTCCCAAAATTGAATTTTTTTTCAGCCATTCAATCAAATCACTAAGATCATGGAGGGGACTTGGTCAAGAAGGAGAAAGCACATGAACAAGGAAGTGCTTTTGTTCCAATGTGCCAAAAAATGATTAAAAAGTTGAACAACTACTTGGATGAGGTGCTGAGATGTGAAACTCTCATAATTGCGACTCTACTCCATCCAATATTCCAATTCAAAATCTTCAAAGATTGCTGGCCATCTAAATTTGATGAGGCTGAAAATTTATTGGAATAACACTTCGATGCCAAAGAAGCCTTTCTGAAGAAACAAAATCACAACATCACCCTCTTGGGAGCCAACCCCACCAATGAATTTGTCAGAATCTGTGATGCCAGGGACTGAATACCCTTTAGCTACACAAGCTTCAAAATGAGTAAAAATATTTTTGTGGACTATTTTTACCTGTGGTTTGGTAAATTTGTTGATATGAAAATTAACAGAGGGGCCAGCTTAGCCGGGTTTTTTTAATCGGTTTGTTATTTTAGGGGCCAGGAAAAAGTTCCTGGGGTGGTTTAACCCTTTAAAGTTGAGATCCAACTTTTATCTGGGGCCTGATTAAATCAGGGGTGATTGAACCCAGTTTTACCACAAAGTGGTGTCAAGATAGGGGTTCTGGGGCAAACCAATTGTCCCAGAGACTTAACCAAAGGGGGGGCACGACACAGGGGATTTCTGAAGGGGATCCTTGCGGTATAGTTGAGAGGGGGAGGGCTCTGTAGGAGTTCTGAAGGGGATCCTAGGGAGAAGGTGAGAGTGGATCTGAGATCTTTTGGCGCTAAAAAGTGACTGAGTATGGAGTAACTGTGTATAACTGGTAAAAGATGACAATGGGGATTGTTAGGAAGGTTCATAAGCCTCCTTTTATATTATTTTCCATCCCTAGGGCGTATAGGATCACCACAACATGAATGAAACTGGAGTTATCAAGTTTTGAGGGTGCTTTTCCTCATTCCCTGTATTTTTAGTTTGGTACTGCGAAGTCTAGACCAGTAATGGTTATTTTTGCGGATTTTGGTAACCTCTAAGTTCTTTGGGGCTAATTTGGTATACTTGGGGCCTGATTGGTTTTGTCAGGATAAATGCTGGAAAGTAATCTGTATTGCTACTATTGCAATACAGCTATTTTCTTTTAGACCAAGTGTTTGGTAATGCCCCTGGTTTTTCACTGTATCTATGGTTAATTAACCGTGTGAAAATATGATGATAATTATTTGGGGTGCTCTGAGGTCATTTTGAATGATACAGATACTCCACAAAAAGTGCTAAAGCAGTATTAAGGCTTGGAGACCATGTGCTCTTTCCCTTTAACCTCATGTTTGGAAAAGCCCCTTTTGTATGTGTGGTAATTGGGGCTTACTGTATTGCTTTCTAACCATGTGGAAGCCTTTTTTGGAGTATTGGTGCCATGTTGTAAATTTTGTCAACTAAAGATACATATTTATTTCAGTTTTAATAGCAAATAATTAATAAAATTTCATTTACAATTTAATTTATTTTTAATAATAAAATAAAATAAAAAAATAAAATAAAATAAAAATAAGAATAATGAAACTGTTATTTAACTAAAGGCAATTATTTTGATGACAATCTTTTTTATAATATATATTTTTATTTTATTTTATTTTTTATTTTATTTTAAATGATAATTTTATCAATTTTAATTTATGATATTTATTAATAATAATAATTTGATAATATATATACATATTTTTATAATATTTTTAGTACTTTATTTTTAATAAAAATAATGATATTTTAATAATTTTAATTTTAATATTTTAATGAGATAATTTTAAGTAATATAATTAATATTTTTAATACATTACAATTTTTTAAACAGCATTTAATATTCAAAGCTAATATTTTTAATTTCTAATTTTTAATCTTTTTTTGAAAAAAATTTTAATGAAAAAATAATTTATTGTTCTTTATTTTTTTACTTTCTATTTCTCTTGATTTTTGTGTTGTTCAATCTGCGTTGATCAAAAAGTAAAAATAAAGAAATTTATGATGTCAGTTTTGTCATACCACTTTAAGATCAAATTTTAAGTTTTTCAACTTATTTTTTTTTTATTTCATCTTTTTTTAAAATTTTATTTCACATTTCAATTTTTCAATTGAAATGTTAATTATTTTGAATTTATAAAATTTCATTTGATGTATTTTATTTTCAATTTTAAATTATTTTTAATAATAATTTTTTTTGAATAAAAATTATTCTTTTTTAATCACCTTAATTAGTTTTGTTAATTCTTTTATAGACAAAACAATTTTAACTAAAAATTTATTTGTGATTTTGATTTGTCAGTTTTTGTAACTGAAATTATTTCATTGTTGTCAGTTTTCTTAACTTAAATTGATTTTAGTTTTTTATAAAATTAAACAATCTTCAATATTGGTTTTTTGAAAAAAACATTCATCATTGGGCATGTTTCTCAGTTTGGCCAGATCACTCCACATTGGCAGAGGGATCTATAAGTCTGATGATGTTGTTGTTTTTCTATGGTTTTATCCTCCACTCCCATCCTTCTATCATTTATCCTCACCAAGTTTTTTTAATATTGTAAAATAAAAAATAGAAAATACTTGAATATTTTTATATTTATCTAGTTAGTTTTATCTCATTGGTGTGCAGTTGTCACTGAGATCTTTATTCATTATTGATGTGTAGTTGTCAATAATATAGTAATAGTGTTATAACATGTGTAGTGGTGTTATATGTTATTTATCAATCAAGTAGCCATAAAGTTTTTTTTATATAATTGATGTGTAGTTGTCAATTATATAGTTAATATTTTATAGCATGTTTAGTTGTGTTATAATCTAGTAGTTATATTTTTTTATTTATAACATGTTTAGTTGTGTTATAACTTAGTAGTTAAAGTAGTTATCTTCTCATGTGTAGTAGTGGGTAAGATCTTCATGTTGGTATAACATGTCACAGAGTTGTGACATGTTCTTTTCTTTTTCTATAAATACTGCTTGCTGTGAATGAAATAAAATCGTTGAGTTGAGCCATAAAATCATCTAAAACTAAAACTGCTCCCTTGCTCCTCTTTCAAAATCTTTTCCTAAATCTAAATATCTCATCTCAATTACCATAAAATCAACAGATGTATCGTAGAAGGATGCACCCTTTAAATAGAGTAGAATCTCAGGTGAGGCATCAGTCAGAGCAAAACATTTTCTCCATGAGCTCTCTCAAACCAATCAGGGTCACAGGGCTAATGTCACAGCGCTGACTCCCTGCCTAGGCTTAAATCAACAGTTTCAACATCATAATTTCATCCTCATACAATGTAACATTGCAAAAAAATTCACAAGCAACGGGTCTATACTGATATTGGATCATCCACCATCTCAAATCGGTCACTGGAATTTTATAAACTAAGCCTTCCATCACTGAATCTCATCCGGCATGTCAAATTGGATTCCTTATTTTGATACTGTTCCCAACTATGCCAATCATCCTAACGCTATACCAAACCCATATTGTATTCAAGGGTCGTAAACTGAGTATGTATCACTCGCCTAGACAAACTCAGTATGCCAAATTATATCTCCCTTCCTGATTTGTTGTGGCACCACTCCTAACTATTTTAATTCCCTGTTAAACAGACAACATGGCTTTATCACACTGACAACATGAAGACTTCACGGCATTAATTATTGAGGCCAGGATTTTTTTTTTCAGGAAACCTTTGTTCAACAACACCTTTAGAATTACTCAAAAGATAAGGACTATCTAGCCCCATCATCATGTCAAGGAACTCATTATCTAGCAATTAGTATTCACTGGAGGAGAGGTACAATAAATCCGACCGCGAAACAAACATCTAATTGAAAAACTTCTTTTGGCAAGCCCGGGACAATGCCTTGATTCAATGAATGGATTGTTTTTTATCTTTCAATTGGTCTTGGGGTTGATTATATGTTAATTCTCTTTCAGGAAAAGCATCTTAGTTATTTGTGAGGCCCTCGGACAATTGAAAAAAATCATACTCTCTACTGTTCTCGAAACGGAGATCTTTGATTCAAAGCTTTTGTGTGGCCTGATTGAAAAACTGAAGCATATATTCTCTTATTCAGTATCAATGAGATGATTTTCTACTGAAATTAAATATGATTGATTAGTTTGTTTGATTGTTATTTTTCCTTAAACCAAAGAGACTTTCCATATTTTATCCGTACATATCTTGTGACGGTATCTCAAGCTGACCGTCAGCATATCCGTTGAATTATTGATCAATCCCAGGGGATGGTTGATTTCTGAGATGGCACAAATGCAAGGCACTGATAATTTGTTTGGAACACATTCAGGACCACAGGTCTAGTGATCAATTTTGAATAACAAGACGTAGAACAATTAGAACAATATGAAATACTGCAACTTGGATAATTTGCTACTGGGATCTGTCCTTGTCTTGCTTTGATTTTGAGAGTCACTAGGATCTCCGACTTGCTCACATGCAGAACCTCATACAAGAATTTTTCTTGTATTATAGATTGTGTACATCTTGAAGCTTTTTTTCAACAACTTACCAATTGATTTCAGTACGTATATGTTTTCACCTTACCTTCATATCTTCCAAAATTGGACCCAATAACAAACAAGCAGGTAGTGAGCAATGAAATAATTGGTACAAACACTCTTTTGAAAAATATATAATATATGTGAAGGTTATAAATACTAGTTGGTTTTTTTATCACATGCAGGTAAGCCACCCAACATAGCAGTTCCCACTCACGTTGCCAAAGTAGTTTTTGCAATGGGTGGAAAGCTTGACTCAAGTGGAGAAGGTGCCAATACAGCAATCCAATACTTAAGTTGGTTTTTAGGTGTTTCACTCAATTCACACAATCCAGCAATAGCACATTGTAATAATCATAGAGCATTCATCTTCTGCTTGTTGAATTATCAACCAACTACATTTTTGATAAACTATATACAATCAGCTCACCAAATATCATAAACTCAAATATGTCAGTAATCAAAATATTAATTATGCTACTACTAATGAACGAATTGAATTGGGTCTATTTCTAGTGCTTTTAATATTCATTTCATACATACCTTTGTATTGATCTTTATGTTTATCTTTCTTTCTTAGGAAGATTGGCAATCGGTGATTCAAGCTTGCAATCAAGGTCAGTCTCTTATTAAAATTTACTATAATTAACATCATTTATTTCTTTTGCTAAAAAAAAAAAAAAAAAACGATGATAACAAAAAAAACTGATATGAACAGTAACATTAAATAAATCTCAATTTAATACAAACAACCAGAATTTCAAAAGAGAAAAAGAATGTAAGAATGAGCAAATCACCTCCAGTCAAGACACCTTGTTCGTTTGAAACAACCGGCAATGACACACGTTGATTTACTTTTTTTGGCTGATTGGAATAATTCTTGCTTTTCATTTCCTTATTCTTAATCAAAAAAATGTAATAATTTGATGAAAATATACAAAAAAAAATGAGTTTTCAAAAATTATTCAATCAATTTAATTTATTAAATTTCATCTGATTGGTTTTTTTATTTATATTTACATTTATCAATTCATTTTATTTTTAGACCATGAAAAAACTTCTACATTACCAAATATTGAAAAAGAAGAAAAAAGACTAACAAAAAAGTAAAAGAAGAAGTAAAAAATAGATTAAAAAAATTAATTTTTGAAAAATCAGAAGATAAAAATGAATAAATCAATTAAAAATTAAGGTGATTCTGGTTTATCTACAAATCATTTTAAATTAAACATTTGTTAAGGCTCTTATGAAAAATAAAAACAGATGAGGATTTTGTTTATTATAAGCGACAGCAGGACTTGAAAGTTCACACATGATTTGGTTTTTGCCTTTTTTATTTTGTGTCTTTTGTCTCCGTCAGTTCAAATTCTTATATTAAGGGACTGACTTAATTATACTTTTCTTTAAGTTGGAAATTAAATCTGGTAAAAGTTCAGTCATTTAATTCAAGCATTTGTAATATATAAAGCATAATTGATTCTGAAATATGTTGCTCTTTAAATAATGTTGATAAATTAAAGTTGAAAACTCTGTTTTTGAATTTTAGGTTTGGGTTTGGGGTTTTTTATTCAAAAAGAGTCAAAATTTGATTCCTCAATTTAATAAAATTTGGAGTGTTAATGATAATAATAATAAACAACAACAACAATAACAATAAAAAAGTTATATATGAATTTAATTAATCATAGATGATGATGTTAATTCTTCTCATATTTAGTTATCTACTGTGTGTGTTTTTTTTAATCCTATTGATTTAGACAACCATAGAACTAATACCATAATCATCTGAGACAGGCTTTAAATATATTTCTTACACTAGATGATTTCCTTAGAGATTTTATGTTTTTTGTCTGTTTACTGTCACCCAATATGTTTGAATTTCTTACATTTAAGCTTTGCGCTCAAGTTGGTGGTATAAATGAGACCAACAAAAATAGATCATGTTCAAATAAAGGTGTGCGGCCAGATCAATCAAGACCATTGAAGCTCATCTGGTGACTGTCTCAGGAAAGAAAAGAATCAGATGTGCATTGGTTTAGACTGATATATTCCCATAAAAGACACTTCATGACTGAATGAACAACGGAGTTTTGGTTAGTGTTGTGGCCAGGACCTATGTTGAACAAAAAAAAACCTTATGTGGCAACAAGGATCTGGTTAATACACAGTTACTATGATATTCTTGTGAAGTTGAAGATTGCAAGCAACAGCCATGGTCAAGATGCTTTCTGAGCTTTCACCCCCTATTTCAATCATTCTCAAGAGATGGGTGCAAGGAGAGCAAGTAGCAACCTATTAATTTGATGCATGTCTTCTGTGTGGCCACCCATCTTCAGTCCAGGAAATTGGTTAATTTTTTATATGAGAGAGAGGAAGATTGCATTTTGATGAGAGAGAAAATCTGTCTAGGAACATTGACTATTGGAGATTTTCAGAAAGCTAAAGATAGATTGTGATTGACACATTTAGGCTAGAGATAATGTATTAGCTGGATAAAGGGGATCCTTGCATGTGAGTTAATTCCTCTACCAAGTGTCAGTGAAGATTCTGCACATGCGCCTGGCAATGGAAACAGGTGAGACCCATTTTGGTGAAAGAAAAAGAAGTTCAAATTCAATCAAATGGGACACAAATGTGACTGTGGGGGTGGGTTTTTTTCCTGAGCCAAAATAAACCATGCTCTGTGACACTGTTGTGGTCTGATGGTTTGTATCTCCTGGTACAAGTTGAGAAGAGATGAAATAATGTTTTACTGGATGGCGGCGTTCACACTGCCAAGATCCCTAGTAAAATTATAAAAATTAAAACATAATAAAATAAATTAATTAATTAATTTTCTTTTGGGAATTGATTTCCGCACACGGTCAAACTGCTTTTACACACGGTTTGGGACCGCCAGGGGACGTCGGATTTTTTTTTTTTTTCAAATATTTTTAAAAAATACTTTCAATGGTTCTAAAATTACCAAATATTTTTCCTAGTATCCTGAGCCCCCCTGCTTCATATTCTGAAGTTTTTAGAGCCAAAAAAAATATGGAAGTACTCCATATATAGGGATTACACAAAATCAAAAAAAAAAGGAAAAAAAATAGTTAATACGGGAAATATGGGCTAAAAATTTTATCACATGTATTTTCACCCGATGGGAATGTGGCATAAAAGTTTCATCCACGGGGAAGAAAAAAAAGTACGCTTTACGTTTACTTTTGCAAAATTTTGGTACATTAAAATATATTTATTGATAATAATAATTAAATAAAATGTATATATAGGGTATTGATTTCCACACACGGTCAAACCGTGTTTACACACGGTTAGGGACCGCCAGGGGACGTCAAATTTTTGTTTTTTTTCAAATATTTTAAAAAATACTTTCAATGGTTTTAAAATTACCAAATTTTTTTCCTAGTATCCTGAGTCCCCCTGCTTCATATTCTGAAGTTTTTAGAGCCAAAAAAAATATGGAAGTACTCCATATATAGGGATTACACAAAATCAAAAAGCCAAATTTTTTCCAAAAGTAAACGTAAAGCGTACTTTTTTTCTTCCCCGTGGATGAAATTTTTATCCCAGATTCCAATAGGGTGGAAATACATGTGATAAAATTTTTAGCCCATATTTCCCGCATTAACTATATTTTTTCCTTTTTTTTTTGATTTTGTGTAATCCCTATATATGGAGTACTTCCATATTTTTTTTGGCTCTAAAAACTTCAGAATATGAAGCAGGGGGGCTCAGGATACTAGGAAAAATATTTGGTAATTTTAGAACCATTGAAAGTATTTTTTAAAAATATTTGAAAAAAAAAAAAAAATCTGACATCCCCTGGCGGTCCCAAACCGTGTGTAAACGCGGTTTGATCGTGTGCGGAAATCAATACCCTATATATATTTGTTCTTATAATATTTTTAATAATTTATTGTTATTAAAGATATTCATAATTTAATAATTTTAATTTAAATATTTTGATGAGATAATTTTAAGTAATATAATTAATATTTTTAATTCTTTTTAATTTTTTAAACGCAAGTAATAGCTTAAAGCTAATATATTTAATTTCTAATTTTTAATCTTTTTTTAAAAAAAAAATTAATGAAAAAATAATTTATTATTCTTTATTTTTTCACTTTCTATTTTTCTTGATTGCTGTGTTGTTTGATCTGCGTTGATCAAAAAGTAAAAATAAAGAAATCTATGATGTCAGTTTCATCATACCACTTTAAGATTAAATTTCAAGTTTTTAAACTTATCTTTTTTTTATTTCATCTTTTTTTTAAATTTTATTTCACATTTAAATTTTTCAATTGAAATGTTAATTATTTTAAATTTATAAAATTTCATTTTTTTTTTTTTGATTTTAACTTTTAATTTCAAAGATAATAAAAAGATGAAAGAAAGGTTAAACATGTTTTTAAGACATTTGACAAATCAAATTTGAGAAAATTAGAAGTTAAGGATGACCGACAGGCAGGTTTGAGTTTCTTTTTATCTTTCAATATGTTATTTTGAGCATAAGATGAAAATTGAAAATGAGGAAAAAGAACTGAAGAACAATGTTAGATTTTATTTTTAGAATTGTTTTAATTTTTAGATTCAATATTCTTACTGAGGTGTTTGTTAAAGTGATCTTTTGATTGTGACAAGAGACTGAGTTGAATACTAGTACTGAGTCTAATTGAAGTAAAATTGTTAGTTTTCTGATTTGAGGAAGATAGTGTTGAATCAGAAAATTACACCCAAATGACTAGTCTTGATAGTTTAGTTATTGAGGTGTTGGGTTATTGTTGATTTTTGGAATGAGCATTGAAGAAAATAAAATATTAATTTTACTTTTATTGAGCGAAGGGTGAATACTAGAAAGGGGAGTGATTCTCAATTTGAAGTATTTGCACTCAGGGATTGTAATTGAATAGAAATAGAAATAAAATAAAAAAAATTAAATGAGTAAAAATTGAATAAGGTGGTCAAGATTGAGGGTTTGTTCAACAAAAACAATTTTAACTAAAAATTTATTTGTGATTTTGATTTGTCAGTTTTTCTAAATGAAATTATTTTATTGTTTTCAGTTTTCTTAACTGAAATTAATTTTTGTTTTTTATAAAATAAAATTATAACAATTAAAACATGATAAAATTAGGGGTGTGCTAAAATGACAGCCCTGATTTACTAAAACAACACCCTGGCCGTTGGTACAACAGCCAGGGGTGTCGTTTTAGTTAATTTTAACTTGGGGGGGGGGGGGGTTGCTTTAGACACCCCGGAAAAAAATAAAAAAAACCCCACAGGGGTGTTGTTTTAGTAAACGACACACCCGGGGGGGTGTCTTTTTAGTAAACAACACACCCGGGGGGTGTTGTTTTAGTAAAAGACACCCGGGGGGTGTTGTTTTAGAAAAAAACAAAAAACAAAGGGTAAAAAAAAGAGAAAAAAAGGTACAACAAAATTAGAATGAAAAAACAGAGAAAATAAAAGATGGGAAAAGAAGAGATAATAGAATAAAAAAAAAGCAGAAGAAAAGCAGAAAAGAAGAAAGATACTAAATGAGGAAAAAAAAAGAAGAGAAAAAAGAATAAAAGAGAGAACAAAAGAAAGAAGAGAACAAAAAAAGAAGAGAACAAAAAAGAAGAGAAAAAAAAAGAAGAGAAAAAAAAAGAGAGAGAAAAGGGAAAGAAAAAAAGAAGAAGAAGAAAGCGGACAAAAGAGAAAGAAGAAAAAGAAGAACAAAAAGAAGAAGAGTAAGGAGAAAAAAAAAAGAAGAAGAAAAAAGAAAAAGAAGAAGAAAAAAAAAAGAAGAAAAGGAAGAAAGAAAATAAGAAGAAAAAAAAAATGAGAAAAAGAAGAAAAAAAAAGAAGAAAAAAAAAGAAGAAAAAAAAAGAAGAAAAAAAAAGAAGAAAAAAAAAAAAGAAAAAAAAAGAAAAAAAAGAAAAAAAAGAAAAAAAAGAAGAAAAAAGAAAAAAAAGAAAAAAAAGAAAAAAAAAAAAAAAAGAAAAAAAAGAAAAAAAAGAAAAAAAAAGAAAAAAGAGAAAAAAAAGAAAAAAAAGAAAAAAAAGAAAAAAAAGAAAAAAAAGAAAAAAAAGAAAAAAAAGGAAGAAAAGAAAAAAAAGAAAAAAAAGAAAAAAAAGAAAAAAAAGAAAAAAAAGAAAAAAAAGAAAAAAAAGAAA
>KN361434.1:0-15154 GCA_000785685.1 Uromyces viciae-fabae
AAAAAAAAAAAATTTAAAAAAAAAAATTTAAATAGAATTAAGTAAATCAAGAGAAATTTGTAATTGATTTTTAGCCGTCAAAATATCATCAAAATTAAGAGCAGAAATAGCCCATTTAGCGTGTTTTTGAGCATTAGAAATTTTAATAGGATCTGAAGAAGTAGTAGTAGTAGTAGTAGTAGAAGAAGAAGAAGAAAGATGATTATTATTATTACTAAGATTAAAACAATTGATTGAATTAGAATTAGATGGAATCATAGTAGTAGTAGTAGTAGTAGTAGTAGTAGTGGAATCAGAAGGATTAGTAGTGGAATCAGAAGGATTAGTAGTATTAGTAGAATTAATAATATCTAAAGAAGAAGAAATTGGAATATTTAAATTTGAAAGTATGGTATTTTTTTGATTTTGTGTTGTATTATTTATTTTAGTTGAAGGTGTAGAATAAAATGTTTTTTGTATAGGTGATTGATTTTCAAAATTAAGATTATTATTATTATTCATTGATTGATGATTTGGAGGTAAAGGAAATATAGATAAATGATTTGAATCTAAAGATGAATTTCTACTTTTAGATAAATCATTTGTAAAATTATTATTTTGATTAGTAGGAGGAAATACAGTAGAAGGAAATGGACTTAATTTGTTTAAATTTAAATTATTATTTTGATTTGAGAATGGATTTAAATTATTATTATTTGTTAAAGGAGGTGTAGGTAATTTATTAATACTTGAATTATTTCCTAATTCTTTTGGCCAATCATCTTCTTCTATTTTTTTATTTATTGATGAATTTGATTCTGAATTTATTTGGTTATTTTCTCTTGTTAAACTTTTTCCTATCGCTTCACTTGAACTAATTGAACCAGGTGAAACTTGTTTTTCTCGTTGTTGTTGTTGTTGATTTAAATTTTCTAAATTTTCTTGTAATCCTGTACCTTCTCTTATTAATTTCGCAATAAATCCTGCTCTATATTTCGCATATTTTATCTTTTGTATAATCTATTTCATTTTTTTTTTTTTTTTTAAAAAAAAAAAAAAATTTTTTTTTTTAAATTTAATTTTTTTTTTTTGTTGTTTTTTTTTTTTTTTTTTTTTTTTTTTTGTGATGAATTTGAAAAAAAAAAAAAGATAATGAATTTATTTATTTATTTATTTTTGTTGACCAACATCTGATTCAGGTTGATTAGTTAAAGATTGTAAAACCTCCAAGAAACAAGCAGCAGCCAAAAACCTTTGAGCAGTAACCCTAAAAAAAAAAAGTCAAAGATTTACAATTATTAGTAAAAAAATTTTAAACTAAAGTAAAAATAAAAAAGATGAATAAATAAATGAAAATTTACTTTGTAGCCAGACCTTGTTGATCTTCTTTATCAGCACCATCAAAAACTTTTAAAGCGAAATTTTCAACATATGCAGTTGCTGCTAAATTATTTGTAATTGCATCGTTATCTGAAAGTTGAGTTTTAGCCTACACATCATATAAAAAAATTTAATTTTAATTTTTTTGATAAATTGTTTGATTAAAAATTTGTATGAATTATGAAACCAACGTGTTCAAGTAAATCCAGAAGACGCATTAAAAATTCTCTACTTTCTGCTTCATTATGACCGATTGACATACACGTTTGTGCTGCATGAAAAGTACCTAAGATCGTCAAAAAAATTAAAAAAATAAAAAATCAAAAAATTTGAAAAAAAAGAAATTTAAAAAGACAAAGTAGATTAGAATAAAAATAAAAAACTTACACCAATAAGAAATAACAGGATCAACTTTTTCCATTTCTTTTGCTCTTTGAAGATAAGGATTGATTGATTTGAATGCGATTGGACATGTTGGTAGATGACTGAAATTCATGACCCCCACCTTAAATAAAAATAAATAAATAGTTTTGGTATTTTATTTAAAAGAAGAAAAAATAAAAAAAAATAAAAATTTGTATTTTTTCTATTTTTTATTTTGGTAAAATGCAATCTCAAATTTCATTCAGACCATACGATTCAAATAAAAAAAATGATTTAACTCAAATTATTCAATTAATGGGAACTGAATTAAGTGAACCTTATATCATCGTTAAGTTCATCCATCACCTTTCCAAAAAAATGAAAAAAATAAATAAATAATTTAAAACTAAAATTAAAATAATTTTAACTTGATTACTTTTTTTTCTTTTTTTTCTATTTTAGTACACTTATCGATATTTTTTAACTAATTGGTAAGTTTAAATTTAATGATTAAATTAAAAAAAAAAAAAAAAAAAATTAAAACAAATCAACTATTCAATTATCACATATTAAAAAATGAAAATGTATATATATATGTTATTGTCAGGCCCCATTTATGTTATCTAAGTACATCAAAAAAAAAAGAAGAAAAAGAAATGAAAGAAATAAAACAAGAAGAAGAAGAAGAAACGATAGGAGCGATAGTGTGTAAGCAAGATGTACATCGAGGTAAGATAAATCGAGGATATATAGCAATGTTAACAACCAAGAAACAATTTAGAAAATTAGGAATAGGTTAGTTCTTCTCTCTCTCTCTGGATTTATCATCATCAATCTATGTATCTTCAAAGTTCAATTTTTTTTTTAATCTTTTTTTGGTTTGGTTTGGTTTTTAGCTCGTAAGTTGGTCAAATTGGCTATGGATCGTATGATTAAAGATGGTGCACAAGAGGTCAATTTTTCATTAATTATTTATTTCTCTCAATTTTATTTATTTTTTTTTTTTTATTTTACTATATTTCACCTTTTTTTATATTTTTTTTTTAATTTTGATGCAAGATAATATACACATAAATATTTTTTTTTTATTTAAAAAAAAAAAAAAAAAAAGACCCAAAAGCAAAGAAGAAAAGAAAAGTTAACATATTGATTATCTATTTTATTTATTTTTTTTCAAAAAAAAAAAGATTGTTTTAGAAACTGAATTTGATAATTCAATTGCATTAAATTTTTATTCTAAATTAGGTTTTATAAGAGAAAAAAGATTACATGGATTTTATTTAAATTATAAAGATGCATTTAGATTAATTTATCCAATTATTACTTGTTCCAAAATAACAGAATATGAATCAGAAGATATTTATACCTAGCACACCCCCCACCAGCACCCCTTGCAAAAAAAAAGAAATTTGTTTTATTTCCATGTAATTTAATTTAATTTAATGTAAATGATTATAATTAGATAGAGTTTTTTTTTTTTTTTTTTTTTTTTTTTTTTTTTCGTGGATACATTTTTTTCGCTGGATCTTTTCTTATACATACCATGTACATAAATACTTGATGATCAAAAAAAAAAAAATTATTAATTTTAAAAAAAATTAAAATAAAATTAATAAATCTTTCGAGTTGGATGTATGTACAGACTGACTGGAAATAAAAATTCATTAATACATACAAATTAAATTTTTTGAGAGAGAATTATTTGTTAGTATTTTTTCAAATATGGTAGTATGTATGGGACATGTGGACTTTGTGAACATGATCCAAAAAAGAGAAAATAGGAAAAAACACAAGCATGTATTTTTTTAAAGAAAAAAAAAAAAAAAAAATTATAGGCTACCATCTGATTGGACCTCCTTCTAATTCAATGACATATTTCATTCTCTCAGGTATTGAATTGATAATATTTCTGAGGGTAAATATTGGAAAGTCATCACAGGCTAGTTTGAGAGATTCCTGAATTTCTTGGACAGATTTTGAATGATAGTAGTCATGAAGATAAGTTTTGAGGACCTTCCATATGTTCTCAATTGGGGTTGAGGTCAGAAGACTGAGTAGTTGTTAATTTTTCTGTTGGCTTTGAAATTCTTGACAGATTTTAGTTGTCTGGACTGGTTTGTTATCTTCCATAATAATGAGCTTTCTGATCCATTTGAGATCTTTTTGATTCAGAAAAGGAAGGAGGAAAGGCTTATAGACATTCTTGATCAAGTTGGTTGATTTTCTTTCCTTTGGAGGCTCTGGTTGTTGAAAAGAAGGCACCCCATACCATCGTTGAACTGTGACCACTCTTGAATGTGGCTTGGAGACAAACTAACCGGTATTTTTCTTTGTTTTTCCTCCAGACTTGATTAATAGAGTTCCAGGATGCGCAGTGAGAAACTGGAAGATGGTGAAAGAAAACAATGGCAAGCTACACACCTCCGAATAGGTGTGTAGTCATGAGATAAAGGCAAGAAGATGAGAATGAATAAAAAGAGAAAGCAATACAACGCAGTAAAGCTAAATACATCCGCCAAACCCTAACCTTGATTATATTCCCAACCTTATCTATCTGCAGCACCTCTGTCCCAAATACCCGTTACCTGTCTTTACTCTAACATTGATTAGCTTTAGAATCTTTTCCAATCTCAAATGAGGACTTGTCTGACCAGATGACGTGGTTCCAATCCATGATTGTCCAATCTAGATGGTCATGAGCAAACTTGAGTTGTTTCTTTTTTTGAAGGTCACTGAAAAAAGGCTTCCTCACAACCACACAGTTATGGTATCCAAGCTGGTATATTTGCTTTTGAGCTGTTCTGGTTGAGATCTGGGTTGACATTAGATCAGTAATCTTGCTCAACTTGATTTTCCAATTATTTGAAAGGTTTGCTTTGAGTTCACGCAAATCATGCTCAGAAGTCTTCAAAGGCTGTCCACTACCTTTGAGCCAATCAACTGTATTTTGGTATTGATATCCTGCAAGGACTGATTGAATGGTTGACCTGGGGATCTTGTAGATTTTCGCAATGGTTGAGGAAGTGGAGCCACCATCAGACATACCAACAATTTTTGTTTTGGTCTTGGTTTTCAAGTGTTTCTTCCCCTTGTTTTACACCATTTTTCAAATCATTCAATCAAAATTAAAAATTGAGTCAAAATTAAAAGAACAAATATCAGCAATCAGAAAAAAAAATTGGTTAAGACGTTGGGAAACTGATACCTTCTTTTTGTTTCCTTCCACTCATTGAGTTTGAAGATAAGTGTTGGCGCTGCTGACCATACACTCCCAACAATTCAAGTCGGCCTGAAAGGGCTCCCCGCAGGATCAATCAAAATCTGCCAAATTTTTATTTCCATGCGCTGTATATACATAATACATACAAATGAAATCAGAACAAGTTAACTCACCCCACCACCAGAAAATCAAAACATAGATAACTTCTTCAAGAAATCAAAAAAAAAAAAAAAATCTCTTTTTTATTATTAAAAATAAAATTGAAAAAAAAATAAAAAAAAAGAAAATAAAATTAGGAAAAAAGAAAAAAAAAACATAAAATAAATAACACACATTTAAGTGATTTTTAACACATGTGAGAATCTCTTTTGAAATTTTAGATTGAAATTTTAAGTTGAAGTTATAATTTGTGAAGATTTTATGCCAATAAAATCAGGTAAAAGCCGAAAGCTCTGTTGACTGAGCTGGCTGAGCAAGATGGAAGAGATGAAAGAGTTTTAAAAGAAGTAAACTCGATGGATTTATTTCAGTTCAACTAGCAAGCCTTTTTATAAGGCTTGCTTACATAATTAAATAATAATAAAAAAATAAACAAAAAAAAATAGTTTTGAGAAAAATATAAGAATATAAGAAATAAAGTAGAATGAGTAAAAGAAGATATTTTTAGTGACTCAAATAAAAATAAACAAAATAAAATAGTTTTGAGAAAAAATATAAGAATATAAGAAATAAAGTAGAATGAGTAAAAGAAGATATTTTTAGTGACTCAAAAAGTTAAACTAGTACAGGACCCTATTGACATCAATGAATTGACCAACAGCCTGAAGTTGGAGAAACTAGTAGGCACTAAAAGAATTGGAGTTTAGTATAGTATTTAGAGTAGTTTGAGTTGAGTTTATAGATAGTATAGTTATTTATAATATTCATTATAAATATATAGTTTTTATTTGATTAGATATTTAATTTAAGTCACTAGTATTTCAACAATTTGTAGTAAGATGACTTTTGAAGTGACTCACAATCTTTTCAAATTTAAATTTCAACAATCAATGAAAAAAATAAAATTGGATTGAAATGTACCACACATTTATAAAATAAAAATAAAAATAAAATAAAAATGAAAATTCTTATGACTTTTTGTTATTTTTTTTTTTACAGATAATTTCACCTTTATTTTAATTTTTAATAAAAATTTTAGTCATAGATTCTAGAGAAGAATCAAAAAAAAAAAAAAAAAAAACCCCAAAAAAAACCACAAACAAAAAAAAAAAAAAAAAAAAAAATTGGTTAACCTAACGCACAATCTAAAAAAAGAAAATTCATTAACCTCACCCACAATTCCACCAAAAAACAAAAAAAAAAAAAAAAGAAAAGAAAAATCCTTAAAATTATTATTATCAAATTTTTTTTTTTTTTCAATTTTTCAGAGATACTTTTTAGTCTACTTATAAATGTGGGATACAAGGTATATCCATGTGTTAGGAGGTATTATAGCCTACTTTAAAATTAATTTTATTTTAAAAAATTGTTGGATGCAATAGAATTTTGAAAATCAAATGTAAAAGTAACTTTTTTTTTTTTTTTTGGCTTCACAGTCACTGAAGTGTAGCCAAAAATTTCTGATCACAAATTCCAATAAGATTGACATAGATTTAAAAATGGTTTTTTTAACACATATTTACCCAATAAAATGTTCTTTTTTTTTTTTTTTTATTTGCTTTTATTTACACTTTCTATAAAATGAATACACCAATATCTCTATATAAGCAAAAAGCACCTCTCATAAGTTGTAAAAACTAAGGAAATTAAGTAAATTTGAATTTGGGAAAGCATGGCTTACAGATACTTGAGATTTATTATGTACATAATTAGATGGTAAACTACCTCTAATTCTTTATTTTGTAATTTCTTAGTGTGCAATTTTAAAATAATTTGCACTTGAGAAAAAAAAAAGAAACCAGTGCGGCAATTATACTACCAATATTTCAACATGGAGGAATCTATATTATCTGTGATTCCGTACTGGCTTTACTGCAACTGGTAGAAATAGATCCCTGTGTAACTAATCTTATGCACGTCTTTCATGTCTGAGTGTGATTATTCTTGAAGACAATAGATAACAAGACTATATTTGGGAGTTTCCCTTGATCCGGTCGAGAAAAGTCATCCTTATAGAAGAACCCGCCAGAATGTTTTTGTATAAATTACTATATATTACGAGTGTTTCCTAAACAATAGAAGAACCCACCAGAATGTTTTTTGTATAAATTACTATATATTACGAGTGTTTCCTAAACACACCTTATACCAATAGCATGGCCTATTCTTCTGATTTTCTTTCTTTTTATTTCAGGCTCACCTTCCATGTAAGGTAGTGCAAGCCTGCGCTGGGTAATAAGTGACGTTGATTTAATTGACAATGGCTTGTAAATTTGTTTCATGGGTCTCAAAATATTTTCCGTACCGATGTTTCTCAATAGGACAAGGGGCTGATGAAGATAAAACAGCCAAGTGTGTGGATATATTGTGCTTAGATTACTTGGGATAATTAAAAGTTTCATATGTAAAAACAAAATACGTGCGAAAATATTAGAGAAGTTTGGCAATAACAATAGTTGGTTAGGATGAATGACAATGAGACTCTTTTTTGAATGGAAAGAAATGTTGTGCGAGCTAGTGTGAGTAGGGAATGACCCGGATCGCTGCGATTCGGCGTACTGTTAGCACCGCGGTCAACATTTTGACTGCTTATTAATCGCGGATTTTAGGGAATCTGTTTTAAGGATTCCTATTTGGAGGATGACTTTCCATCTTATTTCCTGTGGGTAAGATGTGATTTGTCAATGATAAGAATGTTAGACAATTGAATATCTCTGCATGGAGAATTTATCCGCGGGGGCGGAGATTGAAGTCTTTTTTGAAGGGTGAAGAAAAGTTACGAACCCTTGGTTTTGGTTTTGCCCCTGGTTGCCAAAGTCCCACTTGTTAATTTGAGGATCTAGAGAATACGATCAGACATTCGGGCAAACATGCGGTAATAGATCAATTCTCGAGCTTGGGCATAAAAAGAAAGCTATCCTTGGGGGAAAAAGTTTAGTTGTAAATACTTGCCTTCGTCAATCCCCTTGATATCTGCGAGACCTTGAACATCTTTTGATGGGGGGTCGGGCACTGAAGAGTAGCGGTGCATTTGGGGATCGTAAAGAATCAATGGGACATGGAATCAGTACATTTGATATTACAAGCTGATTTGACGGGATGCTGCTGGTAAGGGGAGAGTGAACTCACTGGGCTTGGTGGTCCATACGTCAACATCGTGATCAGGAAGGTAAAAGGCGCCTTCAAGCTCATGAGATGTTTTGGTGAATTCAGGGAGAGGAGTACACGTGAGAGTGTTGAAGAGGCAGGAAAGAATAGAAAGGTATATTAAGCACTGCATCTTATTTAAGGCCGTAATAAAGAATGTGTGATCATGGTCAAGAACTCAAGATAGGTGGTCTGCCGGCAGAGCAGAGAGCAGGAGTGATGGCATATTTATATCATTTGCTTGCTTCGGTGTTAACCTTCATCGAGCAAGAGTCTTGCAATATGAAACACCTCGTACCCGTCAAAACATTGTCACATCCAGATTATGATTCCAGACTTTTGTCATAAGCTCGATAGATTCCAATCCAAAAGAGAAAGTATTTATAGAATATAATATAAAGACCGGAACGGAACCCAGATTCCACCACGACACTTCTCTTATGTGAAGTGTGATGAATCACTGAGCTGTACGCATGCGGACTCTGGAACATCATCCGAATTAGGACAGAGATACCTCGGGTCCAAAAGCGCCAACTTGACAAATATGTTTTTGAGATAGAAAGCCAGCGACGGGAATTCGCATGGGGGACTTAAAAAGTTTCAGGAAAATATCAGAGTTAACAGAAATTATTTCAATAGCGACTCACCACCAGTTTTAACAAAAGCAAAAACCTCAATATCATCTACCAAAAAAAAATCAATTTCGCCAAAAATCAGAATCCTGCAAAGATTTCCTTTTCCTTATCACTAAAAAAAAAAAAAAAAAAAAATCTCATCCCTCTTTTTCCTTTCCTTCCCGACATAACAACTGAGTCTCCCAGTTCCCCCGGCCCTCGTGATTTAAGATTCCAACCAAGTGTATGATTTTTTGATATAAACAAATTACTCAAGATTAAATTTCATCTTCCGAAGAGGTGAAAATCAATCAGAAATATAAATAAACAAGGAAATTTTACAAAAATTTTAAGAAAAAGAAAAAAAAATTGAAAGAATTTAAAAGAAATAGGGATAGATAAAACATTGGTTGAAAAAAAAATGGGAATTTAACAAATAATGATTTACAAAATTACCGGAAAATAAAAGAGGAGTTGAAAAACAAGGCAAGATAAAGAAACATATAGAATATATATAAAAGGAAAGCAAAAAATATTTTAAAAATAAAAAATAAAAAATAATATATGTAATCTATAGAAATTTGATCCAATGTGGTTCCTGTATCAAGTCTAGAAATTGTTATTACCTATTTACACTAGGAAAAACAATGATCGCTAGCTGACAAGTGAGATCAAGTAATATTGGATCCTCATATGTTGTAGCTCTGTTTCTACTACAGATCAACTACAATCTCCACTGGCGCCTTTGTGTGCTGCAGGGAGATGGCCCAGTGTTGAGCTGGATACATGGCAGATATGCTATTGTACCTTGATCAAAAATTGTCTACATAGAAATAAAAGTTCTGGGAAAATCATACAATATTTGTGTCAAAAAAAAATTAAAATTCTGACAAATTGACTTGTTTATAGTGATTATTTTATGAATTTTCATTAAGACACAAGTTATGTTTAGAAAATATTGCTTCAATTTTTTTTAAATTATAAAACATAATCTGTTAACTACCAAACAAAAGACCGACAGCTCCTCAAAACATTAGAATATTTCATTCTCTACAAGACAATTTAGAAAATAACATCTAATCAAAACCTCAATAACATTGTAGACATAGACATGAAGTGTAGGAAAATCAGACATTGCTAAGCTGGAACCTAAACCAGTGTTAGAATTATGACACAAAACTATTCAACAGCTGAAGAAGACATCCAAACAGCAACCATGAAATGATTAATAAGCTCAAGACCCTCACACAACAACATGAGTTCAAGTTTCAACAACAGCAAGATTAAAGAATTAATGCACTGAACTTGAAGGAACATTTTGCCTAACAAGTCCAGTTAAATCAAACAATTCAAAAAAAGCAAGATCATTAATGCAAACCTCAAATTAAACACTGGTGTTTTTTATGGGAAATCAGAGGAGTTGTGTAACTTTCTTGATAATTTTATTAGTCATATTATTAGTTGACCTACCTTGATTTTGTTTGCAAGAAAAAAAATTAAAGGCCACAGGAATAAAAAAAATCCCAATTGGGCCAAATAAAAAAAAATTGTTGGACTTATTAAACAATAATTCAAAAATACTTCAGAGATCTTATTGACCGAAAAAATTGAAATATATCTCAAAAGAAATTATGTGCCAATTATGTAGGTGGGATCTGTTTTAACCCCTGAAAAGAGAAAAGAATTTGTGTGATTTGATTCAAAAAGGGATATTTGAGCCCTCTCAAACAAAAAAGTAAATATTATTTTATAATTTACTTAGAAAACATAAAAATTACAAATAATATCTCATAACAATTAAAGAGAAAGTGATTATTTGAATTAATAATTTAAAAATTACTGACAAAAGATTTGGCGAGACCCCATGCCGCGGGACAACCCCCGTTTCTCCAACCCCCTGATTACCCAGCGTTGCTTTAGGGTGTTCAAGGAAGAAAAAAAATTATAAACAAATGACTTCAACTACCTCAAACCAAACCATCTCATCACTATCAAAGAGACGACAAACATCACACAATCCACCTCCTGTCACGTTCTCCGATCACAGAAGTCCATCTGCTAGGTAAGTTAAAAAATCCAACTCATCAACAAATAGGAACTCAAACTGAAAAAACAAAAAACAAATTCTTAGACTCAATCGTGCAATTCAATCATCAAATTTAAACTTAGTAAAAAGATTACTAGAAACACATTCTGGTTCAAACAAAAAAAATGAAGAAGAAATAATTTTAGATGCAAGAAATCAAGATCCTGTAACACGTAAAACTAGTTTAATTTTAGCTACTGAAAATTCTAATTTTGAAATTTGTAAAATTTTAATTCAAGAATATAATGTTGATTCAGAATTTATAAGTAGAGTTGAGTTTTTTTTTATCATCATCATCATTCATTGAATCTTTATTTCTTTCTTTTCAAAATAAATAAATAATTAGTTTTTTTTTTTTTTTTTTTTTTTTTTTTTTTTTTATACATTTTTGAAATTTTTAATAGGATTTAGAAAATAATACGGTTCTTCATTTAGCAGCTGCTGAAGGATTGGATGATATAATTACATTATATCATTCTCATTATCCGTACGTCAACAAATAACTATCTATTCACAACTCTTTTTTTATTTTTAATTATGACTTTTTTTTCTAGATTTGTATTGGATTGGGCTAATTCAGAAGGCATGACTGCCTTACATGTCGCATCACAAAAAGGCAAAGAATCTACTGTTTCTGTTTGCTTTTTTTTATACCATTTATCTTCCTTTTTCTTAAAATTTAAAGGAAACCATTCAACTGAATACTTTTTTTTTTTTCTTCTTTTGGAAAAATTATAGTTACTATTAGATTTTCAAGCGGACGTAGAATTGACTGATAACGAAGGAAATACTTCTCTTCATTAGTTGAGTTTTTTTTTATATTGCTGCTGCTTATTTTCATCATATCATTATTTTACTAGTATAAAAAAGGAAAATGTTGATCATATCTAATTTTTACCATTGTGTAGTGCTGCCGCTTGGGGTCATCTCAAAATAGTTTTGCTACTTATTGATCGAGGGAGTCCATTTTGGGCTAAGAATAACCAAACTTTCACTGCATCTGATTATGCATTCTCGTCAGTACCACTTTTGAATTATTCTTGGAAATGATATGTGGACAAAGTCAATTGAATCATCACTTTGGGGAGCGCTCACGTAGATTTTCGATTCAATCAGCTTTGCAAGAATCAGCCAGAGCGCATCTAGAGTCAAAAAAGCAACAACGACATCATAGACAACAAAGAGATAGAGATAAAGAACGTCAACACCAAAGGAATGTAGTAGGGAGTGCCACGATAACAAGTAGTACACATGGATCAGATACTTCCATAAATATAGTAAGACCCCCAGCAATAAATAGGAGCGCAACGAAAAATCAACAACAACAACAACAACAACAACAAACATTGACTACGCGTTTGAATAATAGTACACCTCAATTAGTCACCAGTCCAATCGTTCCTAAAATTTCAACTTCTACTACCACTATGGCTTCTAATTCTCATTTGATTACTCCAATATCTTCATCGACCGCTTCTATCTCTAAACCTCTCTCAAGTCCAACCAATTCTATTTCTACTGCGCGGACAGTATCATACTTAATTTCAAAAGATCTAGAAGCTATACAAGATTTTCGAACTAAAACTCTTACTACTAGTAATAATAATAATACAAGTAATAATTCCAATTTTATTGTTCATAATAATAATAATAATAATAATAATAATAATAATATAAATCTTCAATCTCATTCTGTTCAATCTTCTTTATCTGGTCCTATCTCTGCTTTATCTTCTTTACCCGATTCACCTAAACCAAATAATTTAAATAACAACAATAATAGTCGATTAATTCCTCTTCAATTAACAGGTAGTACGAGTAAAGGGATAAGTGGAACAACAGCATCAATACACGAATTAAGATCATGTAGTAGTACAGGAAACTTGAATAAACCAATCACACAATCTCCTAATACTAATACTAATACTAATACTAGTACTAATAATAATAATAATAGCATCGAAAAAAATATAAAGAATAATAATCAATTAAGAAATAGAGCGGGTTCTACTGAATCTGAAAATGTTTTACATTCTTCTTCTACTTCACTTGGTTTCGCTTATAGAGAAGGTCTATCTAGACTTAAATATTTAAAAAATTCTTCAAATTCAAATTCAAATTCTAATTCAAATTCTAGTGGTGCTCCTTCTATTAATCCTAATCCTAATCCTAATCCTAATCCTAATCTTAATAACTTAGGTAGCAGTAATTAACCTTATTTCTTTTTTTTCTCTTATTTTTTCTTCTTCTTCTTTTGGTTTTTTCTTTTTTTTTTTTTACCATCTATTTACATACATGATCACTTGAAAAAAAAAAAAAAAATTTTTTTTTTTTTTTTTTTTTTTTTTTTTTTTTTTTTTTTGGGGGGATTTTGGGGTGGGTTTTTGGGTTTTTTTTTTTTTTTTTTTTTTCTTTTTTTTTGTTTTTTTTTTTTTTTTGGTTGGTTGGTTTATTTGATTAGAATTTTCGTGTGAAAGATTAGGTTTATATTTATATCTATATATTATTATTATTATTATTATTATTTTATTCTTCTTTATAATTATATATATATAGAATATATATAGAATATATAGAATATAGAATTTTATACATGTGGATCTTCATTCTTTTTTTTTTTTAATTATCTCTCTCTCTCTCTCTCTCTTTATTATCCTTTTTTTTTTTTTAGTTTTTGATGTAATTGTTGTGACACTCTCATATATTCATATATTATATATTATATACACTTTTTTTTTATGCTTTTTATGTGTACCTTTATCTTTGTATACTCAATGGTTATACTTTATATTTGTTGACTGTGTATGTTGAAAATATCAAAAATTATCAAGAAAGAGAAAAAAAAAGAAACAGAAACAGAAAAAAGAGGTAATGAAATCAAGAAAACTTAACAGACAATTAAATCTGAAAGAACAAGTGAGAAAGAAATGTAAAATCACTTTGTATTTATTTGATCCTGATTCAAACCATCACTTGTATCATTTGGTTCTGACTACCAGGAAGTCAATTAATTATATACTCCTACTAGAAAAAATTCTCTACTATACCTGACACTCTCATATATTCATATATTATATATTATATACACTTTTTTTTTATGCTTTTTATGTGTACCTTTATCTTTGTATACTCAATGGTTATACTTTATATTTGTTGACTGTGTATGTTGAAAATATCAAAAATTATCAAGAAAGAGAAAAAAAAAGAAACAGAAACAGAAAAAAGAGGTAATGAAATCAAGAAAACTTAACAGACAATTAAATCTGAAAGAACAAGTGAGAAAGAAATGTAAAATCACTTTGTATTTATTTGATCCTGATTCAAACCATCACTTGTATCATTTGGTTCTGACTACCAGGAAGTCAATTAATTATATACTCCTACTAGAAAAAATTCTCTACTATACCTCCTCCTGTAGAAAAAACTTGGCCAAATCATTCAGCCTTCTTCATCAAATTTACGCAAAGTAATTTTCTTAGTTTTTATATCATTGAACATGATCTAATATATTCTTTTATACTTATTATAATATGTTCTTCAAGATGATCAAGAGATGGAAGTTTTCAGTCCATGTGATCTAAATCAAATAAAGGAGATAAAATCAAAAAAAAAAAAAAATTTCAATATCAATTTAATTATAATTATAAAAAAAAATAATCTTATAATTGAAAATTGGGTAAAAAACTATAAAATTAAAAAAAGGAATCAGAAAATTACATATTTTATTAATTGAAAACCTAATTCAAGTTATTTATTTATTTATTAATTTTATTCATATAATATGATTTTTAAATAAAATTTAATTTATTCTCAATGTTTAGGATCAAAAGGGAAGCAAAAAAAAAAAGAGGCCTCTTGAAACTTGGAAAATATTAATCCAAGTAGTCATTCCAGAAGGGTATTCTTTTTTTTTTTTGCACCACCCAAAAACCTGGAAGTACTCCTTATTTAAGAAGTAGACAAAATCAAATGAAAAAAAAAAAAAAAAAAAAAAGAGTTAATGTGAGAAATATGTGTTGAAAAATGTTTATAGATGTTATAATTTGAGAATCTCAATTGAAATTTATTTTGTATAAAAAAGAAAAAAATCTATATACTTGCAGGGGAATCAATTAAAATTGATTTTTAAATTTCCCTTTTTTGAAATTTGGTTTCATTCACCAGTTTTTTTTTTTTTTTTTTAAAAAAAAAAAAAAAAAAAATTAA
>JNCO01002016.1:0-20154 GCA_000785685.1 Uromyces viciae-fabae
AAGAAAGGAAATCCCCGCGTCAAAACTTGTGACATTTTTGTGACACAGCAAGGCAGCAAACAGCACATTCTTACATGGTTTTGACTCCCACAGCTGCCACTATCTTGTCCATGCCATCATATTGTGTACTCCAATTAATAGGAATGGTCTATTTTGATGCATCCTAAAAATGCTTGATTGATGTCACCGCTGTCAACTTTTGACCTATCTTTGCAGCCGGCCCGTTGCCAGCGGTTTTGAAAAAAATTGCTCCGGTGTCACCAAGAGCCAGTACAGCAAGTGGAAAACCCAGGGGGATCACGGTATTCCCGGAAGTAAGCGGGGATGTTTCCGGATACCCCGAGGTCTCTGTTCTTGGCTGGGCATCAGAAGCCGTCCCTCCCGGGAGTGCGTTCTTTAGGATGAAAACCCGACGGCGTGCAAGAAAGGCAACCATGGTCCCATGGAGTACGGTTATGATTTTGATTGGTCTTCCAGTGGCGATAATTCTTTTTGACTCAATCATCACAAAAGATATTACCAGCCTTTAACCTTAAGAAACTTGACGTTTTTTTTTCGTATAAACTTGAATCCAAGTTATTTTGATTTCTAAAAAGTTGTCCACTAAGGTTTTTCATCATTAAATATTATTATTAAAGTTCTAATATAAGAATTAATTAATGAAATAGAATGACTCGGTCGTTTATATCATTAATCAAGTTACAATTTGTCTTGCAACAAAATTGTAAATATGTTGTAGTAGATCATAAATTAATTATGTAATTTTTTTGTTTTTCTGAAAGAAGAAAAAAATAATAATTTTTCATTGAAATTTTCCTTGTTCAAGACAACCATGTCAATTTTAGACCTCGCTACAAAAATTGTAACTACAATTGTAGGAAATTTAATTTATTCATGGTTGCATTAATTCCATGTTTTTGAAAGGAATAGATTTATATGTACATCACTCCACAAATTTGAATCAAATAACCATTGAATTTTTGTTTATTATCAAACCTACATATTTTATTCTAAAAATTAAAAGAAAAACCAACGAGTTTCGATAAATTCGTCTTACCTTTTCTGGCTGGACCTAGAGAACATTTGAATAAAAAACGAAACAATATAAATAAATACAAATTAATTTTTAATACAACCATCATGAGACAGTTCATAATTTACATTTTTTTATATTTTTTGAATAATGTTTCTGGTGCATACTTTCCAACATCACAGTCAATTAACTCAAATGAAGCCCCGATTAGAGTGTGAGTTCATGTCAAATTATATTTAAATGACTTAATTTTACTAATTTTTTTTCACTCTATGATGTGATGTGATATATTTATTTATATCGAAATCAAATGATGAAAAAAACAAAAAAAAGTCATCATAGACTTCCAAGAAGAAGTCTTGAATCTAGGTTACTTTATGCACGAAGTCCACTACCGCAACAAAGGGATAAATCATTAAGTAGTCATATTACCTTCTTATTCTTCTTTTTATTATTTGATTGCCATTCTCGTGTATTAATTTCATTTAATTAACCTACAGGTAGTAAGATCTCAACAACGACAAAAAATGTTGAACAAGTAAATTCTAAAGGTGCTATACCTAATGATAATATCGCACAAGAAGCTGCCAAATCGCTTATTATAGCAACACAAAATGTCGATGATCTTGTTATGATTCTTCAGGTTAATATAAATAAACAATTTTATATTTTTATTATTATTTGGGAAGAAAAATACTAATTAAAACATTTATTTTATTTTATTCATTTTTTTTCTTCTTTAAAATAATAAACAAATAATAATAATAATAATAATTTTAAATTTGAATTAAATTAAATTAAAAAAAAAAAAAAAATAGAATACTAAATCTAGTGAAATAGTCATTAAAAAAGCTGCACAGGATGCAATAAAAAATGAAGCTGATTCAGATTTCCCTAGACAAGTTGTAAGAAAATTCTTATTTTCTTCTTATATTTTAACAATGAAAAAAAAAACGAAAAAAAAAAAAAAATTAAAAGATTAAAAAACTGAACGGTTTATTTTTTTTTATTGAAAAAAAAAAAAAAAAAAAACCAGCTTGCCAGTGCGGCTACAAATGCACCCGAAGCACAAAGTGCATTGGCGATTGTAAGAGATCAAAAACCAGTAGTTGTGTGAGTTAATATTTTTTTTTTTTAAATTGATCAAAATCAAATTTGATATTTACCAAAGAAAAAAAAAAAAAAAAAAAAAAAAATTTTCATTCCGAATAAATATTTATTCGGAATCTTAAATATTTAAAAAAAATGAAAAATAAAAAAATTAAAATAGTGGTGGATTTGAAGAAATAGAGAAAAATTCTGGAGATAAAAATAAAGTTATTGAGATATTAAAAGATGTACTATTGGCTCGGTAAGTAAAAATGATTGATCAATAATAATAATAAAAATACTAAAACTAAAACTTTTTCTTAAATGAATACATCAATGAAAAAAAAAAAAAAAAAAAACTTCAATTAGTAGGAGCGAATATGGCATTAGTAGGAGGAATAAAAGGATCAAATAGAAAATTAATTTCAAATACAATTAGTCCAAGTCAAGAAGCAATAAATGAACAAAATTTAGACATAAAACAAAAAAAAAGAATAGAAGAATCAAAAAAAAAATTATTAAATCAAACGAATAAAGTGAATGAATTATTAGAAATTATACAAAAATCATCTAGTTCTCCTCAACAAATTGAAATTGCTGCAAAAGAAGCTCTAGTACAAGTATGTTTACAAATCATTTTAATTTTTTCTTTTAATTTTTTTCTTTTTTTTCTTTTTAAATTAATCTTATGTTTTATCTCTTTTATTATTTAGGAAGCTGGTGAAGATTTCGCTAGACAAGTCTTAGCTAGTGCTGCTCGTGACCCGAAAGCAGCCATGGAAGCTTTGGCAAATGTTAGAGATCATGGACCTAACGAAGTCATGTATGTATAAATGCATTAGTCCTCTAAAAAACCACCATCAAAAAGAAAGAGTTCATCTTTTCACTTACTCAAAAAAAAAAAAAAAAAAAATTAAAAAAAAAAAGCTAAATTTTATAAATAAATTTTTTAGTGCTGGATTTAAAGCAATTTCAGAAAATCCACAAGATACAAATTTAGTTAAAAAAAATATTGATTTAATTACAAAAGGTCGTGAATTTATTGTAACAGGTAAAGTAAAAAAAAAAAAAAAAATTAACAATTATCAATTTAAATAAAAATTTTGACTGACTAATAAATATTATTAATTTTTTTTTTTTAAAAAAAATATATATATATATATATATATATATACAAAGCGAATATGAAGTTAATTGAATTAGCAGGAGGATTAACAACCGGAACAACCAATTCAAAAGAATTACAACAAGCAAAAAATGAAGTAAATAATAATAATAATAATAATAATACAAAAAATCAAAGTTTAATTAATAATACAAAATTAAATGATACTTCAAATACCAATAAAAATAAAAATCAAGATAATAATAATAATAATAATAATATAGAAGAAAATAAAAAGAAAGATCAAAAAAATTTACTTACAAAAGATTCTTCTTCAAATGAAAAAAATGAAAAAAATGAAAAAAAAATAAATACAAATATAAATATAGTTAATAATGATTCAAATGGTAGTAGAGATCCACGTGGTCTTTTAGCTTCTTTAGCAGGAGATGATAATCAAGAACCTTCTGTTGTCTTATTCGGTTCAGCTGGAAAACCTAAGAATAAATCATCCACTACTACTACTTAAATTTTCTTTCACTCAATTTTTTTTTATTTTATTTTTTTTTTTGATTTAATATAATATTATTAAATCTTTTTTTTTTATTTTTATTTTTATTTTTCAAATTTTAAAAATAAAAATTAAAATATCAATTAATGTATTTAACTTCTTCAAGGATATGAAATCAAAAAAAATAATACTCATGTATTTATGTATGTATCAATTACAAAATCAATCAGATTTCTTTTTTTTTTTTTTTTTTTTCTTGTTTTTTTTTTTTTTCTTGAAAAATAATCTTTTTCTTGAAAAATGATCTTTTTCAATTGTATTATGAGTAGAAGACAAAAATCCTTTTTTTTTTTTTTTTTTTTTTTTTAATTTTTTACTAATTTACTTCCATGATACATACGTAAAACCTTATTTCAATTATCAAGAATTTTATGTATACAAAGAATTGATTAAACAGCACGAAAAAAAAAAAAAAAGAAATATAAACAATATTATCGAAAAGTTTTATTATTATTTTCAATTATGACTATATATTTAGATATGTTTTACAATCTTTTACGTTATGTATGATGAATAATGTGAGCAATTTTTCTTTTAAAAAGTCATCCTCCTTTCATAAAAAAAAAAAATAAATAACAGAAAAAAAAGTAAATATAAATAAATGTATTTTACTGAGATTTAAATAAATCAATGATCACATAATTCAATTAAATTATTATTATTATTGTTATATTGTAGGTTTAACAATTGAAAATTGATGAAGAGCGTTCCATTCATATAGTCTATTAGGACCAAAAATGCAACCAAACTTCCAATTTGGATTATTAATTGCATCTATTAATCCCTCTAAAAGGAATTTATAAAAAATATACAAGAAAAAAAGTTCAAATAAAAAAAAAAAAAAAAAAAAAAAATAACAGAAATTATTTTAAATCTGAAAAAAATAAAAATAAAAAAAAATAAAAAAAGTAAATTTTAACCTACGTTGTTCAATGACAACACAAGAATAGTTTTCATAAATGACATGAGGACCAGCTTGAGAAATTTTTCTAGGTATTGAATTATTTCCTTTTTCATGTTTTACAATATTATTACATGTGTATATTTGAACACCTGCTTGATCCGTGTAGATAGACATTCTGTAAAAATTGACGGAGGAAGTTAAGTCAATTTAATACAACTGTAATGCTAACAAAAAAACAAAAAAAAAGCAATAATAATAAAAAAGGTAGAGAAAAGGCTGCAAGCTGACTTGATTCCAGAATGATTGCTCCACAGTTGCATTGCAGGCTCATTGGTGGAGCGGTTGATGTCGTATATGAAGGCATTGTCCTGAATTTAAGAATAACTGTATGTCAGCCCATAGGACATTTAGACTGAAAATGATTAAGTATACTTACATATCCGAGGCAACCTTGACCACAAAGACCAACAGTCTGATTTAAACGCGCACCTATTTGAATTGGTTTTATGAAGTCTAATGGGGTTTGATTGACTGATGCAATTTTTCCCGTTGGGATTAAGATAGGATCAATAGGTATGTAATGAGGTGCATTCAACTGAAGAAAATGATTTGTGGCTGATTCATCTGAATAATATCCATCTAAATTCCTGTTGAAAATCTCAATTAGTGTTCCAGATAAAATGCAAAATTAATATGGTATCAGATGTACCAACCAATATACGTGCGAGGAAAGCATAATTGGCGTCTCGCCATTGGCCTTCGCGTGGATTTTAATTTTCCATCTAGCAGCTGGAAGTAATTCATACTCTATCTATGGTGTGAAGAAGAGATAGTTTCAACGGAGATGATAGCGCCTAGATAATAACATGATTAGTAAAATTAAAATGCTCACCTTGGACACAACTTGACTAGGGAACCCCTGATCGCCATCTTGATCAATCAATGAAAAGGATATGTAACTAAGATTTTTGGCTTCAACTTTAAAAGCCCTGGTTCAATCAGCTAAAAATGTGAGCAACCTGATAGTAAAGTTTCCAAGAAGCCTCCCCCCTCCCCCCCCCAGAAAAGAACAATTGTGGTGGATTTTGCGCATAAACTTGTTTGAAAAAAGATTTTAGGAGGGACATCTGAAAGTTGAATTAATTACCATCCACAATAAGATGTGACGCCATAGCGCCTGTGGCTATGATTGAGAATCACATTAATTTGTGCTCCTTTAGATGACCCTCCTAAAGATATCTCCACAGGCCAACCTCATACGCATATGCCATGACACAATTTTCTGTTGGGGAACCCCCGTATTAATTGGAGAGGATATGAATATGATGAAAGATAAAAACTAGCAAACCTTCTATCCCAACCTGGATTTCCTCCATGAAGCGTGTTCAAATCTGACCAAATCAATTACAATTTAAGATTAGATACCTAAAAGAATTGATTAACAAATCTGAAAATTTACTGACCATTGTGCTCATTTGGCGTGGTTCGAAATATTCGATCAGAATGCATGGGAAGTGTGAATGAAGCTTTAAAGAGGGGCCAATAATAACCATGTATTATAAATCCCGGAAATAGTAACTTCAAAACAAGGTCAAGGGAAAAGCCAACAATTTTTTATTCGATTCGCATAACGTCCTACAATTGATCCAAACCTTGGATTTGCCAAGTTGTGAAGGTATTCCGAAGTGTTGTCGAACCCCAAAACGATATCTCGAAAAGATCTGATTAAATATATAAACGATTGGGCAGAGGAATTAGTATTAATTCATTTTCATTTGAAATAATTAAAAAAAAAAAAAAAGAAAAATCCCATTATGAATGAAAAAAAAACTATGTAAGACATACAATTTATGAAGAAATTATTGATAAAAAAAACTTACCCATGTTGATCCTTAACGAATAAACTTTGAATAGAAGCACCGAGTCCTATGAAACTACCATAAATTGAACCATCAGGTGCAGATAAATTATGAAGAGAAAAAGGATTGAATTCATTTTCTTCAGAGTTTTTTAATCGATTTAAATCAACTAAACCATAACGAGATTGATGCCAAGGAACAAAGATAAAAGAAGTAATGATTACTATAGATAGTAAGATTAAGGCGGGCATCCTCAAGTATCGAAATGAAACTTTGAACTTAAAACTTGGAGTTCTAGAATGTCGACCACTTTCATCATCAAGTGAAGTGGTGCTTAGTCTCTTGTATTCCGGTGGAAACGTCACTTGTCGACTTTCAGTTAGTATGCTTTCTTCCTCCTGATCCTCGCTGCTGGGTTCGTTATCAACAGATTCCATGTAATCAGCATAAACTCTACGTTGAGATCTACTCATAGTCATTTTCTTGAATGAATTTTTTATTTTTTATTAAATTAATAATGAAACTAATTAAATCAATTAAAAGAAAAGAAAAGTAGATTGTGTAAGAGAAAAAAAAAAAAAAAAAAAAAAAAAAAAAAAACCAAGTTTTATTGATGGAATTCAACCTCCATCTTCTTAGGATGCATATACTTCCAGCATATATGTTAACTTTGGTAGATAACTGTAACTGTACCCCAGTTAATCTAGGATGTAATTAATCAACCAATTTGAAATGGGTTGATCTCACTTGATGAGAAATGTATCAAAGGGATCCCCCTTTGATGTGCATTAAATCAGGTGATCAGCTCAACCAAATCTTTCAAGTACTTCACTGCATCCTAGATTTATTGTGATATATTTAGTAATGCTGTTAGATATGATGGAAGTATAATATAGCATCCCATTTAATTTTTAGAAAATTTTAGCTTTGACACACCCTAATAAAAAAAAAAAAAAAAAAAAAAAAAAAAAAAAAACTTAATAATTTTCAGTAATTTTTAATTTTTAATTTTTTTTTTTTTTACAATAACCTTGAATAAAATTTTAAATGTACAAAAATAAAATTTTAATTCATTCTTATAAGTTTTAAACATGTTTAAAGCAATGTGGTCATTTTAGTAATATTATTTATTTATTTACTTTTTCTTTTTTGCCTTAATTTTTGTTTCTATTGTTTTTTGTTCTTTTATTTTTTGTAAGAAAGACCCATTTTAATATTTTAAGGAGATCTGATCTTTCAGTTTACATAGTCACTGGCTCTAAATTTGAATAGGATAAAAATAATGAAGTCTGAGCTTTGATTAAAGTGAACCAGGTTGGTTGAGCCCCAATAAATGAATAAACATTGGCTCCTTGTTCAAAAAAAATCAAATTATAATTAATTATCATAAGTAGATATGTAAAAAAAGAAAATTTAATAATGTGAAAGAGCCATGTGATATAATTCCAACAGGGTTAGTGGAATATGACAAGAAAAGTTAGTTTACATATAATTCATAATTCTAGAATTTTTGTATTAAATAATTTAAGAGGAAATAAAATTTTGACAACAGAATAATTTTTGAATTTTTTTTTATAGGAGTCTGGGTATACCTAAGATAGGAATTCAAAAAAAATATCCAAGTTCAAGCTGCATGAATTTTTTTTTATAGGAGTCTGGGTATACCTAAGATAGGAATTCAAAAAAAATATCCAAGTTCAAGCTGCAAGCATTCTTGAACACCATATTTTTTATACAAAATTTTATTATATGGAGTGTAAGGTCACACATTCAAGAGAATTGGGAATTTTTTTTTTTTTTTATAGTGCAGATGACACCTTTTGAAGACTGTTGAGTACTTTTCTAACTATTTCTTGGCACACTATCAAGGAGGTTTATCCTTGAAGCTTTTCTGGTTATGGGTCCAGCAGGCCTGCCCCTTACTCACAGCTAGCATATCAAGGCAAACTGGTCACTTCTTCAAGAACAACTTTTCATGTGACAAGCGGGCTTGTCAATATAATCAGACTGGCTTTATATGGCATAAAACTTTTTTGATTCTTTCAGGTTGGTCATTTGGAATAAATCTAATATGCTAATATTTGAACTATTAATGAATTTTTTTTTTTTTCATTCATAAATATGTATATTAAAATAGATTATTATTGTATATTACATATTTAATTGATTTGTATATAACTTACATAATTTTATTTTTTAGAATAGAATTGATAAAAATGTAATAAAAATTAAGTTATGAATTCTAAACCAATTTCAATGTTTGAAAAAGTGTGATGTTGGAGTGGACACTTAAGTTCCAACATCACATTCTTTCTTATATCTTCTCAAAAAAAAAAAAAACCCCAAATTTCCTTCTGAAGTGAAGTGAAGTATTATGTAACAATATGCGCATGCCAGGGTAATAATGTAAATGAGTTTTGTTAAAGATAAGGATTTTGTGTTAATGTATGTAACAATTTTCTGAAGGTTTTCCCAATCTGAATTGTTTTTGAAGGATTTCAATGACACAAGTAATGACCAATTTCGCTTTAATTAGTTTAAAATGATACATGTATAAACATCAAAAAACAAATTACTTTCCCATTATCAGTATTTGGTTACTGTTGTGAAATAAGTTTTTTATTTTTTTTTATTTTTTAGTCTTACAATTTGTTTTCTCGTTGATTGAAATTCTGTTGATTTTCTTTTCTCATATAACGTGATAAGGGGTGAGTGCAATTATCACGGTGTCATTTGCGAACCTGTGATAACATTATCACCCATCATGGTGATTTCAGTGTGGAAAATGCCCCGTGGGGCTCCGCCGGATATCATTTCATGTCACGGCAGCCCAACGGGGGCCTGAGTCTTATCATGAACTTAATAAAGATAAAAGGTAGAAAAACTAGCGATAAATCAATTATTAAAATTATTTATTAAATTTTAGTGGTCGCCAATAACGAAGAGAAGAATGAAAAGTTACTTTCATTTATCATATGTAAAATGAATTTTTTGAATGAGAAGTATGTCTATGCTTTATGTTTTTTTCTTTTTTTTTCTTTCAGCCTTCAGGAGGAGGGCTATAGGATACGACTGACTGAAAATTCATCAGTCAGGTCGAGAAGTGAATTTGAAATTTCCCAGATGATAAAATTGTTTTATTCGGTTTCTAAGCTCGGCTCAATTAAATTGATTAAATTGAGCGGCTGTTGATTAAATTCCTGAAATTGAAATATATTTTCCTTTTCCGTTTTGTCCATTTCGCTGAGACAGATCCCCCCCCCCCCCTCTTACATAAATATTTTAAACAGTAAACTACTCCATTACCCTACCCTACCCTACCCTATACCCTACCATATACCCCATTACACTCTGATTTATTAATCGGTCAACAAGAAAAAAGAAAAGAAATTCAATTCTTCACCAAAAAAACAATAAAAAAATCAAAAATAGACTAGAATTCTTCAAATTGACTGTCTTTCCGTAACTCATTCCAACTTCCACATAACGAGCAGTCTTGTTCCTTTTATCTCCAACCTCAATTTCAAATAGACTTCAAATTAAAATCCGAATCTCAATCTGGATCGCCAGATAGAATGGGTTTCTCATTTGGCGACTTCGATTCAATATGTTCATCTGCTGCTCTAATAGTTTGTCCCTTGATGGGGGCCACTACCTCATCCACATCAAATACAAGGATCGGAATACAACCCAACTGTTATGCAAGAAATGTCGAAATTAGTGGACTAATTCTATTTCAACCCGCTGTATTATTCATTCACATTATCGCTTTAATTATGGTCATTTTAATGATCTTACATATTAACTCAAAATATACAGCAGTTGGTAGAAAAGAAATCGTTCACTTTTTTTACTTTTATGCTATCGTTACCGTAGCTTCTTTCTTCTTAGATAGTGGAATTATTCCTTCCTCTTCTAAAATCTATTCGGTTCGTTTTTAGTTTTTTTGTTTTCTTATTCCTTCAGATCATCCAAACTCATCAACTTACTCTTCTTCTATTTTCTTAATTTGCTCCAAAGTACTTTGCTGCATTCGAAACTGGTATGCTATCCGCTACGTTTTGGTGTCTATTAGTCAATGGCTTTGTTGGTTTTCAATTTGCAGAAGATGGTACACCATTGAGTATATGGGTACGTAACACCTTTTTATTCATCTAAAAATTGAACAAAAGTAAAAAATGAATTTATTTGAATATTTGTTAACTCGGCTTTTATTTTATCCTACAAATATTCAGTCATTGCGAGGAACCTGTGCGGCTGTATTCAGTCTAACATTTTTTATAGCCATAGCAACATTTAATTCATTAGCTTCGTTCTCACCGTCATCACCGCTAGCATTATGGATCATCATGTATATCTTCAACGGATCTTGTGTTGCAATCTACGTAATCCTGCAACTTTTACTTGTCATTCGCACATTGGATGATCGCTGGCCAATTGGTGATATCCTGTTTGGCGTTGGATTCTTCGTTGTCGGTTTGGTACTCATCTACGGCTTTAGTCTCACTATATGCGATGCTATTACTCATTACGTAGACGGATTATTCTTCTCACAACTTTGTTTCTTGCTGGCTGTTATGATGGTTTACAAATAGTAAGTTTTTTTTTTCTTTTGCTTTGGGCACATTTACTGTTGCCTGAAACTAGACCTATTTACTTTTTATGATACACAGCTGGGATTCAATTACAAAAGAAGATTTGGAATTCTCAGTTGGATCAAAGCAAGCTGTATGGGATATCTCAACGAAGGAAGCATTACTATCAGGGATTAATATAAACAATGGAGTATTAAATAATGATGAAACAGATTATTATCAACATAATAATAACACTAATAGTAATAATCATGCATCCACTATTTTATCACCGACTAATTCACAATCCTATCATCATCCTTCAAATCCTGGCTATCATAGTTCAGGCTATCCTCCCCAAGGTCTTGCTACAAAATTCTCTGGTTATTAATTCATTTTCTTGTATGTTTTTTTTTTCTCCTCTCTTTTCTACAGTTTTTTTTTTACTTTATTTTCTCTGTGTATATCTGGACTAACCTAAGATTGCTTAATATTATACTTACAGATAATAGTCTTAAATAATCAAAAAACGAACTCTCTCAAGAGACTTATTTATTCACATACTTTACCACAATGTATCTAATTCTGCTCTTTCTCCCCTCTCTCTTTTTCCCTTTCTTTTTTCTGTTATCTTTCTCTTTTTTTTTCACATTTTTGCAAATATAATATTTGATCTTGCATTATAAGCAAATAAACTTTTTTTTTTCTTTATGATTCTACTACATACTTACTAAAACTTAATATATTTCTTTCTTTTCTTTTTCTCTTGCCTTTATTTATTTTGCTAGTTTTGCTTTTTTCTTTCCTGTTGTATTCTTCCTTTACCTCTTTTTTTTTTGGTGCTTGTTTATCTACTTTTTTTTTGACTTTTTTTTTTTTTTTTACTTTTTTTTTTTTTTTGAGATGCATGGTCATATATCAATATCAAAGAGACAGAGATTAAAATAAAAATCAAATTTATTTAATTATTTATTTCTTTATTTATTTCTTTATTTATTTATTTATTTAATTATTTATTTATTTACACTTGAATAACTCTTTTTTTTTTTTTCATATAAATTCAACTACTTGTAGACAAATTTTGATATAATTATTATTTTTTTTTTTTTCAAAATTTATTAAAAATAATAATATTTTTTCTTTTCTTTTCTCTTTTTTTTTTTTTTTTTTTTTTTTAAATTTTTTTTTTTTTTTTTTTTTTTTTCTTTTAGTTTATAATTGGCTCAAGTGAAATTCTTACATTGGCTCCAGTTAAATGTACTGATTATCAAGGTCAAGGTAAAACCTCCTTATAAATAAAAAATTTAACTGTCATATAACTATATAAAATATGAAACATAAAATGAAAAAAACACCATTCATGATTTTTTGTTCCCTTGAATCAACTTCCTATTCATAATAATTATTATAAACTGTTCCAATCACTTCTCTTTTCCATTTTTTTGACATTGATATATATATATATATATATATATATTTTTGTCTTAATCTTTTGATCTCTTTTTTTTTTTTTATTATTATTACCAAAAAAAAAAAATTAAAAAAATTTAAAAAAAAAAAATTAAAAAACTGTTCTATCTTTGATCATTTAATTATTATTGATCTAAATTTTTTTTTAGAAGATTTCATTTATGATCATATGTGGTCTAATAAATCTTGAATTTCTGAAACAGGTTGTCTGCTTGGCTTTTAAAAAGTGGTCCTTAATCAATTGAGAATTTTCTTTCTCTTTTTCTCTTATTGTTCTGTTCTCTTCTGTTTTGCTGTCTTCTCTAGAAGACTTGCCCAGTTTGGGGGAAGGGGGGGGGATCAAAGGTCTTTCCACCATGTGAGTAGGGGGAGAAAAGGGTTTCCCCCAGCCCAGGGTTTTGGCGCCTAAGCCGGAAAAGGGATTCTCCTGCAAGAGCAAGACCCCAACAGGTGGATGGGTGGTTGAAGAAAAATTGTGGGGTTTGCCTACCCAATTTGGCAGTGATCTGAGCAGTGGAGAAGTATTGAGGAGTGTTCATATATTGAGGAGTGTTCATATATTGAACTAAAATTGGGAATATTTTTATTAATGATTTAAGATTTATTTAATGATTTAAGATTTATTTAATAATTTGTTCATGTGATTTAAATAATGAATTTTAATTATATTGAGAATGGGGCTAGAGTGATTCAGGGAGCTTGAGCTCTAGTAATGGCTCATGGAAAAATTAGTTAAAAGAACCAATGTTTTCATTTATTTCTGACAGCATTTAAAGAGAATAAAAAAAATAAGCCACCTGAACAACATTTCAGGGTTTTAAAATGGTTCTAACAGAAAATGACAAGTTTATAGGAAAAGATTTAAAGCAGCTAGAAATGATAAAAATAAATACAATTTGGTCAATGCCTCTTAATCACAGTATTTTAGCTCACTACTATAGTTTTAATCTTTAAAATTTCAATAGAGGTGTTAATTCTAGAATCTAACTACTTAACTTCCAAACAATAAAATTAAAATATAATTGAAATTAAACTCCTAGAGAATGAAGCAAGATGATCAGGGTTTGAAGACTACAAGATACATACTACCAGCCACCATCTACTTGAGAATTTCACCTTAATTTTAATCTTTTATTGTTTTCATTTACAATATATTCATTGAGAAATTAAATTAATCTTGATGTGAATAACAGGGCATAAGGTATAAATTTATTTAGTGGTCATGAGGACCAAAGTCCAACAAGGAGTGATGTTATCTAAGCTGATACTCCTAAAGTATTGGTACCCAGCCTGAAGGCTGTGGAGTAGTAACACTGCTGCTGGGTTAGGTTATCCCACTCCACTGCACTAGATCCCCAACTTGGACACCATTCATCTCCCAGCTGTGGTGTGCCTCCCAATCCACTCACATCCATTTTGGTTATGGCTGCAAGCTTGGCTGGTGATGAGATGAGACTGTCAAGGGAGTTTAACTGCCCTCAACCTGTCTTCTCCGCAAGCCTTTCCAAGTTTTTTGGGGAAAAATATCTTTCCACTGCAAGGGTTTTTTCTTTTTCTTTTTCTTTTTTCTTTTTCATGTTCTTTTTATTTTTCTAGGGGGAGAAAAGGACTCCCCTGGCCCAGGTTTTTGGAACTTCAAGGCAAAGAAGGATTCTCCCGCAAGTGCAAGACCACATCTGGTAGGCACCAGACCCTATCACTCAGAGCTACCTGTGAGCCTGAGCCTGGGCATGCATTCTACTTTCACACTGTAAATCTCCCAACTACATCTTCCCCCCCCCCCCCCCCCCCCAGCATCCAAACTGTGTCTTTACTATTCTTCTATTTTTATTAGTGTATTATTATTGCATTACCATCATATTCAGCATCATTGTCTTTATACATTCTTTTTTTTTTTCTTTGCTTTTTCTGATCTCTTCCTACTTTCCTTTTCTTTTTTCTTTTAGTTCAATTGTTTTTCTTTTTACATTCCCACTGATGAAATTATTGAAATTAGCCTTAAATACTCTTCTTGGGTAAATTCCTGTATATCTAGCTTATAACAGTTCAAACTTTTGGTTCATGCACCAGATTTTGAAAAAATAAATGTAAAAGCAACTTTTTTTTTGCTTCCCCATGGAGAAAAATCTCATTCAAAATTCCAATAAGGTTGAAATAACTGTAAAGAAATTTAAAGCCCATATTTCATGCATTAATTATTTTTTTATATTTTTTATTTGATTTTATGTAATCCCTAAATAAGCAGTACTTGAATATTTATTTTTGAGCTAAAAAAAGCTCAGAAGGTGAAGCAGGGGTGCTCAGGTGGCTGGCAAAAAAATTTGTTATTTTTAGGACACCTTCTTTTTAAAAATATTTGAAAAAAATAAAAAAAACTCAAAATCCTCCTGACATCAAAAGGCGGTGCAAGGCAGGAAATGAGTGGTACAAAAACCACCCACCTAAAATTAAAGTTCTATTGATAAGTATATATATTAAGTGGGTGGATCCCAATTGTTCTTCCATAGATTTTTGATCATATTTATTTATTAACTCATATAGACCATGTGACACACTCAAGAGAGTTTGATTGGGGAAAAAAAATAATTTATTTCAGAAAGATTTTTGATTTAGGTAAGGTGATTCAAAGTTAATTAGCAGAATTAATTATATTTTTCTTCATCATTTGTGAGTCAACTTCTCAATTTCTTGACCCCACTTGTATTAATCTTTCAATTTTTTTTATTTTAATCTGGTCTTCTATTAGTTGGAATTCATCATTGTAGAAATTTTTGGTTTCATATTGAGACATGATTCAATCATCTATAAATCAAATAAATCAAATAATCTTTTTTTTTTTTTTTCATGAACAGATGAAAATTACTATTCAAAATCTAACTAATGTGTTTAAAAATAATGCAAGTTTGGTTTTTCTGATTTTCATCATCTCATGAAAATTCATTTGTGTCTCCTTTTTTTCAAAAAAAAATATTTCTGTTTGAACATTATAACAAACTAACAATGTAGGCTTTCAAACTTTCCAAAGATAATGAGTCCAGAAGTTTGACATTTAAAATTCATTTATGTCTCCTTTTTTTCAAAAAAAATATTTTTGTTTGAACATTATAACAAACTAACAATGTAGGCTTTCAAACTTTCCAAAGATAATGAGTCCAGAAGTTTGACATTTGTGGTTGTGTAAGGCTTTGAAATGTTTGAGTCACATTCAAAGGTAAAATAAATAAATTAGTTAAAAAATAAAAATTATCAAAGAAAGAGGTACATAGTGTTTAAATTTGAGTTCTTTTTCCTCTCAAATCAACAATAGTTTTCTGGTATATTTTTTTATAATTTTTTTAAATTTATTAAGTTTCATATAAATCACCACTTAAAATAAATAAATTAGTTAAAAAAGAAAAATTATCAAAGAAAGAGGTACATAGTGTTTAAATTTGAGTTCTTTTTCCTCTCAAATCAACAATAGTTTTCTGGTATATTTTTTATAATTTTTTTAAATTTATTAAGTTTCATATAAATCACCACCAGAAATATGTGATCAATCAAGGTGAGTTATAATTTTTTTAAATTTATTAAGTTTCATATAAATCACCACCAGAAATATGTGATCAATCAAGGTGAGTTGCTTTCATCTAACAATGTAAAATAAATAAATTAGTTAAAAAATAAAAATTATCAAAGAAAGAGGTACATAGTGTTTAAATTTGAGTTCTTTTTCCTCTCAAATCAACAATAGTTTTCTGGTATATTTTTTATAATTTTTTTAAATTTATTAAGTTTCATATAAATCACCACCAGAAATATGTGATCAATCAAGGTGAGTTGCTTTCATCTAACAATGTTCTAACCTTGTCACTTATTTTTCCTTACTCCATCAAAACCTACCTCAAACATGGCTGTAACTATTTTGTAACCACACTCACTATATCAAATGGATTTTTTTCTGAAAAGTGAAATTTTTTGAATTGAGATGTTGTTCATCTATTATATCATATTCTTATTTCTTGTTATCCATTCCAGAATCTGGCTGTCAACATAGTTCTACACGCTTAACACAGCCTCTCCCAGAGGAGAGGCTGTGTTAAGCTTGGGAGTGCCCCATTAACACTACAGACCTCATAATTTATACCCCAGGGGTATATTTGGGGTATATATATAGTAAATTTCTTATTAGTATTATTATTATTTTAATTTTTTTTAGAATTATTTTTATTTTCACTATCAATTATTATAATTATTTGTATTTTGTTCTACACGCTTAACACAGCCTCTCCCAGAGGAGAGGCTGTGTTAAGCTTGGGAGTGCCCCATTAACACTACAGACCTCATAATTTATACCCCAGGGGTATATTTGGGGTATATACATATAGTAACTTTCTTATTAGTATTATTATTATTTTAATTTTTTTTAGAATTATTTTTATTTTCACTATCAATTATTATAATTCTTTGTATTTTTTTTTCTTATTGCAAATATCTTCATTTTGCTTGCTCACAGGCTAAAAATAATGTTTCTTTCTAGAGTGCCAGCGCCATTACACAAAATTTATTTCTTGAATATTATAAAAATTAGTGAAAAACAAAAAATGGGAACAAAACAAACTTTTTGGAAGTTAATTGTAAAAAAAAGCATACTTTAGAGGGATTCCAACATTTCAAAATAAGTGGTCAAGTCAACTGGTCCCTTGCCTTTCAGCTGCTTAGATTCCCACCAATAGAGGTCCTTGACACAGTATTAAAGCAATTACATGGTAGATTTCTAGCTGGTTCAATCAAACTGTTATTAGGATTGAATTTTTTGGAGGGAGAAACCATATTCCCTCCAACAACCTCAGCTTGGGGTTGGAGGGAGGGATTGGATTCTCTCCAACCAGCAGCCAAGGTGGTTTGAGGGAGGGATTGGATTCCCTCCAACCAGAAGCCAATGTGGTTGGAGGGAGTGACCAGATCCCCTCCAGCCACCAGCCAAGGTGGTTTGAAGGAGCCACCAGGTTCCACCAGGTGTGCAAATGTACACCTTCATTGCTCCATCTGACCACCTCAGCTGGGGGTTGGAGTGAGGGATTGGACTCCCTTCAACCAGCAGCCAAGGTGGTTGGGGGGAGCGACCAGATTCCCTTCAACCACCTCAGCTGGGGCTGTGGTTGGAGCAAACAGGTTCTACCAGTTGTACAATTGTACACCTTCATTGCTCCCTCCAACCACCTAGGATTTCCCTGCAATGAACTCAGCTGAGGGATTGGATTCCCTTCAAACAAGATCAGATTCCTCCCAGGCAAGTGTAAAATCATACCCCTTTGTGCAAAAATAAAAAAATAAAAAAATAAAAAAATGAAAAAATGAAAAAATGAAAAAATTAAAAATAATCAGATTCCTCCCAGTCAAGTGTACAATCATACACCTGTGTGCAAAAATAAGAAAATGAAAAATGAAAAAATAATCAGATTCCTCCCAGGCAAGTGTACAATTTTACATCTTTGTGCAAAAATAAAAAAATAAAAATATCAAATATAAAAAATGGAAAAAAGAAAAAATAATCAGATTCCTCCCAGGCAAGTGTACAATTGTCCACCTTTGTGCAAAAATTAAGAATTAAAAAATAAAAAAAATAAAAAAGAATTAGATCCCTCCCAGTCAAGTTTACAATTGTACACCTTTGTACAAAAATTAAAAAAAAAAAAATGAAAGAAGAAAAAATAATCAGATTCCTCCCAGTCAAGTGTACAATTGTACACCATTGTGCAAAAATAAAAAAATAAAATAAAATAAAATGAAAAAAGAATAAGATTCCTTCCAGTCAAGCGTACAATTTTACACCTTTGTGCAAAAATAAAAAAATATAAAAAAAAATGAAAAAATAAAAATAAAAAAGAAAAGAATAAAAATAAAAATAAAAATAAAAAAAATAAATAGTAAAATAATAAATAAAGTACTGGGAATCTCTATCTCAATTTACACCCACAATAAGAGACAAGCTGAAACATGCTTTTATAGCACAATATTATCATAGTGCGCAATGTGAAATCAATCTAGCACTTTAAATAAAAAAAAAAGTTAGCTCTCCATGCATATTCAAGTGCGCAATGTGAAATCAATCTAGCACTTTAAATAAAAAAAAAAGTTAGCTCTCCATGCATATTCAAGTGATATAAGTGGTAGTATATAAGAAAACAACCTTGTGACTAATCTATCCCCAAAAATCCTGGTTAAAACATATTCTGAGTGTCTTAAGCAAGCTAAATTCACCAACCCCTTCTTCCTCCTCTTTGGAGGAGGGATTTAGCCCATAAATTTATGAAGAATGCTAAGGAAATGTATGAAAAGTATTAGGAAAGTGTATTTAGAGTGTTAGGGTAATGTTAAGGTGAAAGCAAATCACCTTGATTGATCACATTTATCTGGTGGTGAATAAAATCATATAAAGTATTCTGAAGTAAGTCACATGAGTAGTCTAAGAAGTTTGGTCTTTAATCTATAGCAGAAGCCTCTGATCCAAAATAAAAAGTTTAAATCATTCAATCTATTTGTTCTCAATATATTTCTTTCTTTTGTTCTCTTTTATTTCATCTCCTATTAAATTACAAGAACATTGTCTGTGAGCCTATCACACTCACATTTTGCTTTGTTAAAAATTAATTGCTCATTTTTAGTTCATTTAAATAATCTAAAATTTGCCTGGTATTTTTTTCTCTCCATTATCTTTTTATTATTATTTTTTATCATTCCCTATCTGAGCCCCCCTCTGGATATTGCTGGGGGCTCTCTAGCTGTGGGAACCATTTAAGGCTCTCTGGCAAATCTCTAACGGTTTACTCTCTTTTCTTGTCTATCAAAAGATAGGTTTCTGTGAGAAATAATAGGCAACTAAAGATTCATCACCCATTAGAAACATTTCTTTTAAATATTTATTTACAAATTTAATCTTTGATATTTTTAATTTATTTATGAATATAAAAAGAAATTTATTTATAAAGATAAAAAGAAATTCATTAAGACTTTTCATACCTAAAAATAGCCTTACTTCTGATTATATTTTTGAATAATTAATTTTTTTTGTTTATTAATTTTATTTTTTTTATATTTTTGATTTAATATTTTTGACTTATGTTTATTTTTAATTTTCTTACTAGCTTTTTCTTAATTTGTATATTTTAGGATAATGATAATATTTTATTAATTCTTTTTTATAATAAACTATATTTTGATTAGATAAAAAAAATAAAATAGAAATCACTCTGGGATTGTCCAGAAAGATCTTCCATCGTGATTTCATCTTTCAACTTTGATTTTCTTCTTCTTTGATTGTTTTAAATCTAAAGTTACTTCTTGAACAAAAATCAAAAAAAAAAATTAATGTTGGTTTATATTTATTTTAATCTTATTTTGAATTTAACTTTCTTTCTTTTAATTAAATTTAATTGTATTTCTTTATTTATTTTATTTTCATTTCTCTTTTTCAATTATTATTTTTTTATTCAAATTGTTTTGAGTTTTTTATAAAAACTCACAAAAGTTTTATGAAACATTTTTTATTCTTTTGTTAACAGTAATT
>KN361435.1:0-13108 GCA_000785685.1 Uromyces viciae-fabae
ATTTTTTTTTTTTTAAAAAAAAAAAAAAAAAAAAAAAAATGCACAGGTAGTTGTGAGATGTCGACCATTAAACTCGAGAGAAATAACCCGAGGAGCGAAATGTTTAATACGGATGGAAGCAGGAACGCACACGTTCTTAGATCCCCCATCAACTGAACAAGATGCAAGTAATGAAGGAAAAGCATCAAAATCAAAATCCATCGTCGAAAAAGAAACCAAATCATTCGCTTTCGATCATTCTTATTGGTCCGCTTGCCCCAAGGACGAACCTGGTTATGCTTCGCAACAAACACTTTATGAAGATTTGGGTGTAGATTTACTAAATAACTCATTCCAAGGTTACAATTCCTGCATCTTCGCTTGTAAGAATTCGCTATTTTGTTTTTTTTCATCTATTTTCGTTTTCTTGAGGATTTTGTAAATATATGTACTAATTTCAATCCCACGTCTTTTTGTTTTCTTTTCAAACGTACAAAAATATTTCAGATGGTCAAACTGGTTCTGGAAAATCTTACTCAATGATGGGATACGGACAAGATCGCGGAATCATTCCATTAACATGTTCAGCCTTATTTGATCGAATCCAAGAAAAGAGTATATCAGATCCCGCAGCACGGTATACAGTTGAAGTTTCATTTATGGAAGTAAGTTTATTCAACTCTAACTAACCGATCATCTTAAATATTCAATCCTAACTTAATTTGCTTCATCTAATCTCATTCAGATTTATAATGAGCGTGTTCGTGACCTGCTCAATCCTAAGAATAAGGGTAATCTTCGAGTCAGAGAACATCCTAGCCTGGGGCCTTACGTCGAAGATCTTTCTAAATTGGCGGTGCAGTGTTATGCTGATGTAGAAACTCTAATGGATGAGGGTAACAAAGCCCGTACAGTAGCGGCTACAAACATGAATGAAACTTCGTCTCGTTCCCATTCGGTCTTTACGCTATTACTCACTCAGCGACGAAAAGACGTGGGTACCGGTATGGAAGGAGAAAAAGTTTCAAGAATCAGTCTAGTCGATCTGGCTGGCTCAGAGCGTGCTAATAGTACTGGTGCTACCGGCGTCAGGCTCAAAGAGGGTGCTCAGATTAATAAATCCCTCACAACCCTCGGAAAAGTTATTTCGGCACTTGCTTCTGCTGGCTCCTCTTCCGCCCCTGGGAAGAAGAAGAAGCCCGAAGAGCACATTCCATACCGAGATTCAGTGCTGACTTGGTTATTGAAGGATAGCTTGGGAGGCAACTCAAAAACTGCTATGATTGCCGCAATTAGTCCTGCCGATTACGAAGAAACTCTGTCCACCTTACGATATGCCGACCAAGCCAAGAAGATCAAGAACAAGGCAGTGGTAAATGAGGATCCGAACGCCAAGCTGATTCGGGAATTGAAGGAAGAGCTCGATACTTTACGCGCCCGTATGACGGGAGGTCAGAGTGAAGACACGTATGATACAACCTTACCGCCTGAGAAGCAAATAGTCAAGTATCAAACTAAAAGTGGAGAAATCAGAACAGTTACCAAAGCTGCACTTCAGGAGCAGCTGGAACAGTCCGAGAAATTAATGAATGAGGTCGCCCAAACTTGGGAAGAAAAGTTAAAAAATACCGAAGTAGTTCAAAAAGAACGCGAGAAAGCACTTGAAGAACTTGGCATTACCATTGAAAAAAATAATGTGGGCGTCTACACCCCCAAAAAAATGCCACATCTTGTCAATCTGAACGAGGACCCTTTAATGTCTGAATGTCTCATTTATCAAATCAAACCTGGCACAACAATAGTAGGGAATACTGAAACAACTGAGCCGTGTGATATTCGTCTAAGTGGTCGCAACATTCTACCTCAGCATTGTCACTTCGAATCCGATAGAGAGACGGGTGTAGTTGAAATACATGCCCATCTCAATGCTCCTACAATGGTCAATGGTCAACGTCTCAGTCCCGACAAACCTAGGAAACTTCGATCTGGCTACCGTGTCATCCTCGGTGATTATCACATCTTCCGTTTCAATCACCCAGAAGAAGTTCGAAAGCATCGAGAGAAAGTTAATGCAGTGCATGAACTTGGATCCGAACTGCGCTCGCCTCAGGATCAAAACGTCGACCCTACCGGCGCTTTTTCTCCTCTGCCTCGTTCTGACACACCCACTACAAACTCAGTCATAGATCCACAAGATTATCATTACGCTCGAAGAGAAGCGGTCATTTCTAAGCTCAATGGGACAGAAGTCAATCTTGATGAAATGGATGAATCAGATTTTGAAAAATTATTTGATGATGTGATGAGGTTGCGCATGCATCGAAAAGGTGGCACCAGTGTTAGTGGGCGCGAGAGTAGGATGTCATACATAAGTGAAGAAGAGGACCCATTATCGGCTTCTCTTCGGCCACCATCCGGCAGTACTTTTGTAACAGACGACACGAGCATTGGTGAATCTACCTTCAATTACATGGAGCTCACAATACCCGAAGAGGCCAATCAATTGAAACAAAGCTCTCTTGATCTTTCGGCAAATGAAGCGGTTGAAACGGAGCACTTGAGATTAAAAGAGGAACAAATTGAAAATCAGATGAAAGTTTTGAAAGAGGAGATGTAAGTTTACTTGATGCAATATGCTGCTTATTTGATCAGCTCATTTTAGCATTTGAATTTGATTAACTTTTTCCCCGAAACTCGTTAGGGAACAGAAGTTACAAGCTCAAAAACAATTATTTCAAAAGAAAGTGAGAAGGCTGCAGACAAAGAGCATGCAGTTCAATCCAGATGGATTAGATCTTGCCTTCGATCTAGAAGAATGGACACCGCGAGAGCGCCAACTGGCCGAAAGGTCGATCAACAAGTGGAAGAAGCTTAATCGAGTGAAAATTGCGGAAAAACTACTGAGGAAGGCTGTGATACTGAAAGAAGCCAATGTCATCAGTCGAGAATTAGATAAAATGGTTACTTATCAATTCATCATCATAGACCACTCACCATTTGAGCTCACCGCATCGGCTTTAGAATCTATCAAGGGACTGAGTGAATTTGACGATGTATCGGACCCCGAGTTGAGTGATCGATCAAACAGACCCTGTATTGGTGTCAAAGTTCTTGATAAACGCCATCGATCGGTTTATGTTTGGTCACTTGACAAACTCGAGACGAGGGTAAGCCAAATGAGGAATCTATTCAACTTTATTGACAAACCAGAATTCTCTCAGCATTTCAACTGGGAGGACCCTTTTTACGATTCGTCACCCCCTTTGTATTCTTTCATTGCCCATGCATTCATACCTCTTGGGCCAATATACCGAAACAAGCCGATCAAGTCTACTTTACCTCTCTATAGCCCGTATACCTTTGCATCTCTGGGTACCTGTCGCCTTCAAATTCGCACAATTGGAATCGCGCCACCAACCCGAACAGGTATTTTATTGAATTCACCGAACGGAACAATCCAACCCCCTCCTTGTGAAAGCTTGTGTCCTTTGGCTGATGATTCTAAAATCACACTCGAGATCATTATAGATGAAGTAACTGGTTTAACTTCAAGGGATTTTTCGTCTATTCACTGGCAGTTCCGCATGTCATCCATCGCAGGTCCACTCAAAAACGGCATGGAAGATCACGTTTGGAGTTCCAAAGCATTTGATCTTCCGTGTGACCGGAACGAAATCGCCATGAAGCAAACGATTTCAGTAGTGATGACCCCTCAGACCAAGAAACATTTTGCATCCGGGTGTGCCCCCATTGAATTCTTCGGTCAATTGATGCCCAGTTCTTTGGATCGCTTGGAGCGTCAGGATGAAAAGAAGACTGAAGATAAAAAGGCTCATGAAAGCCTTACTAATTCAGCGGCCGTGAGCCCCCAGTGCGATTCATCCGCTCTCCAATCCATTCACACTCAGGAATCACTGTCAGCATCAGTCGTTCGAATGAGGCAACCAGAAACTGAATTCGTGGTTGAGCAGATGCACGACGTGACGACTGCTATCAAAATGCTTGAACTTACGGCCATGGGTGATTACCAACCCACGATGATAATCTCACAGAATGCACTTGATCCAGGAGTTTTTTTCCTGAAACAAGGTCTTCAACGAAAAATTACAATCAGGCTGACTCATAACTCAGGTCACCAGTTTTGTTGGCAACATCTGGCTAATGTAGAAATGGGAAATGTCAGATTGCTTGATGGCCAAGCCCGGATACACGCTCCAAAAGTGGACAAGTGGGTGAGTATTAAGCCCTCAAGGAAGCCGATCGCTCATTTTGAAGCAGATGGGACATCTTGGATGGAATATGTTGGAAATTGGGATGCAGGTGGTCATGAATCTAGCTACTTGGATCGAGTCACCCAAAGTGAACAACGAGTATTAGTTGAGCTAAGATGGGTAATTGAAGCGAAAAACTGCACGGAGCCTATCAAATTCAGAACCGATATTGGGATGATTTTCAAAGGTCGTGATCAAGGGATCGGCGAAGGGATCTTAAATCTGTTGAGATTAGAAAGAAGATTAAAACAAATGAATTACCTATTTTCGATCAAATTAAAACCGATGATGATCAGTAAAGTGGATGAACTTTGGAGATTAAGTACTGTCAATCAGATTGTTCGCGGTGAAGAAAAACTAAAAGGGTGGAAACCTAGGGGGCTGGGATTGTTAACAGAATGGATTGAGCTTCGAGATTTAATCTTACTCCGATCTGAGGTTGATGGTATCAAATCTATCATCTCTTCTGTCAACTTGATCTCAGATGGACATCGTCCTATTGGTCATCCATCCAATAAAGATCCTGGATCTGGATCTGCTGATATATTTAAAATTGGTAAAAGTTTGGAATTGTGGCAAAAGCGATTCGGTCCAAGAGGCAGGGTAAGTAAGCAAAAAAAGATAGCAATAGATCCTACACAAAGTTCTTAAATCGTTGTTGATTTTTTAGTTTGCTTTTGAGAAAGTTTCAATATTAATGCTTGCGCTTATTTTAATTTTTTTTTACATACGTATTGAATGAAAAAAAATAAGATGAAATTTTTTGAAGAGCCTCAAGTGCTAGTTGTCAATCAAAATAAGATTGAGGAAAGTTCGACATCGATGGATAAGGGCAGCAAAATCCCGAAGAGAATGATTGAATTGAAAAAAGATCGAAAATTAAAAGCTGAAGTCAAATTAATACACAAACAGTTTGTCATCTTTTTTTATGTTATCAATTTCAATAAAAAAAAAGAGATTGATCATTATCATTTGAATTTTTGTCTCCAGCGAAAATGTGATCAAGAAAGGAAAGGTCAACGTGCTTAGGGATCCAACTAAGAATGATTGGGTTAATCGTTGGTGTCAGTTTAAGAATTAACATTTTTTTGAAATATCTACAGCTGACTTGGATTTAATCATCGAAAAGAAAAAAGTGCTAACATGGTTTCGCTAAAATTTTGTCTAAATGTTTACATATGGTGGTATGAACTTTTTTCCATTAAACAGTCGTTTTAAAAAGACCTTATCTATATATATACGCCAAATCGGACGAGGTCGAAGAACTAGGAGTTATCAATTTGTTGAATGTTCATATCGATTCAAACCCAGAAATGGAAGTAATGCTGAATGTAATGTTTTTTTCTATTTTACTCAAAGGATTTTACTCAAAGAATAGACACAAACGTCCCAACATATATATCTAACTTTATCATTCATTTCGAAAAAAAAAAAAAATGAATTGTAAAATCAAAATCGTATCCAGAGAAAGAATATATTTGCAATATATTCTTCCACAAATTCATATTTTGTAGAGTGTTTGAACAAGAAAGACGTCGACGAATGGTGTTTATCAATTAAACCAATGATCGATTGAGAGATCGTTTTGACTACGTCAATGTACTTCTTTTTACACAACATATTATGCAGATAAATAGATAGAATAATATATTTATACATTTTTGTTCTTAGGGATGCTCTAGTGTTCAAAGTGGGCTTGTTATTGTTTAGAAGGTCATCTTGACTTATCTCATGCGTGCTTCAATTTTCTTTTTTGTTCGAATAACGATCTTTTTTCCTTAAATTGCTCGCATATTTTTTGTTCTTGTGAGATTTCTTCATATTTTTTTATTTTTGTTCTTTTGGTCTTGTTGTTTGATCCTTTTAATTTTGAATCGTGATTTATTTAGGTCTGTATCTAGTTCAAAAAAGCAATTTTGTTTCGTTGACAAGTTTTTCTTCCTTTCAGTAGTTCTAGATTTTGATAAATATATTTCCAATAGATTCAAGTCCAAAATATATAAACCTTGACTAAGTTAATGTGAGTTGAGATGATTACCAATTTACTACATTCCATTGATCAGCAATACTGTCATCATGCCCATCAAAGAGCACTTGCTCTTGAATACATGATGAACAATGCATCACCAAAAGTGTTAAACCTGTAGTACGTAATTTGGTCATTCAAAACACTGCATATCCCACTTTAAAGAGGTGATGAACATCAAGGCTCAACCAGTCCAATCAGTTCTTTGTGAAAGACCGCTTTTAACTGGTTCTTTTGAGCATGATTTTGCTCCTGGTTGTGTCTTGAGAAAGCTAGTGCCAACCGATGACAAAATCAGCCTAAGAACCTCCAACGCATGATTCATAACACCTGTCTTCATGCAGCTTGAACATGATTCAGCACGCAAAGATGCAAAAAGGCCACTTGTGAGAAAAGAAAGCCAAAATTCAAGCTATATGCATTGCAGATGTTGCCAAATTCTGTGTTGCAATCAATGAGATGATGTCATTTGAAATTTGTAGGAGTGCTTATGGCAAGGTAGAACAAGCCATAAGCTAGATCTAGATATGCTAAAATTACCAAGCGCTTTTCATAATGAAAATGTTTCTGCCTATTTTTCAGACTCTATGAAACCGTCAGCACCTGAATTTGTTTTTCTACTTCTGATCCCCAACAATGTCTTGGGATTTAGTATTCCCACTTGTAGGTTTGACTGTCTTTCCTAGTTGAATATATACAAGTAATGCTCTTTGTCTAGAGGGTAAATAAAAATGATAAGTCTTCGGGTGTTAATCTACCTAAAGCTTGATCGTCGTCACCTAGCGCACTATAAGCGTTAAATAAAGTGGGAAAAGATAAATGTGGAAAATATCGTAAAATAATCAATTATAGAAAGACATAACCAAAACAAAATGAAAATAAATAAATAAAATAATCGAGATGACACATTGAAGATAGACGACATCAACTCACGCTCCTGTCATATCCTCTTTCTTCTTTTGCAATTCAACAATTCTGGATTCGATGCTGTTTTCAATTATTAATCTAGTCACGACTACTGGTCTATGTTGACCTAAGCGATGAATTCTGATTATAATGCGAAGCAACGATAAATCATTATAAGTAACATTTTTCGGAATAATTCTGGTAGAGTAAAATGGAATGATAATGGTGAATGTCCGTAACTCTTACCTATCCATAGCTTGTAGCTCAACCGCAGGATTCCACCTGGTTCGATACCAAAGCAATGCCACGAGATCAATGTCAGAGTTAATAGGTGATACGGGTAAGATGACTTGGTAAACATGGCACAGGTATAATGATCCACGCATCAAGTGATGTTGGACATACCAAGGATCCATAATAAAGACTCTAGAAGCCTCAGTAAGATTCAGGGCAACGCCCCCAGCTTTCAGAGAAACCAGAAAGACTTGAACATCATTATTATTCATAAAATATTGAATGGTTCTATCTCTAGCTTCAGGTGTCATATTGCCTTGTAATCTAGCTAATTTGAATCCTGCCAATAGCAATCTTCTTTCAATCAAATCCAAAAATACTGTGAACTGTGAAAATACTATAGATTTAATTCTATAAGGTGGTAAGTGGATGAAACATGGTGGCAAATGTTTATGAAATGGGGAGGAGAAACAGTGCTTTAGTGCAACGGCTAAGACCTCCTGTGATTGATAGACGGGGGAAAAAGCTTCTGATGACACACGTGTGATCCGATTGATTAAGTTTACTAAGTTCTTCAACCAAAGCCTCAATCTTGGTACTGGTTCTCCATTTTCCGGGATCTAATCTATCCAAAATGCCTTGCCTTGCTTTGGAGCCCATGTCCACACTCTCTAAAGCATCCTGTGAAAGATCAATCGTGATTGGTAAATGACACACCGGGCACTCCGGTTCTTGCTCAGTAGCCGTTTCCAAGTATTGACGTATACATTCACGACAAAAACTTTTTTGAACGGGTGCCACAAAAATTAATGGCTCAGCCTCATCCTAAGTTTCTATGAATTACATCAAAAATTCAACCTACATGTGCCGACATCGACTAATTATCGCATCCTCCGCCTCGTCTAGACAGATGCGACAAGTTTGTATCGATGAGGTTAGCCCGTTGGCCTCCGCGTTAGGGTCACTGATTGTCTTGAACGCTGCTTGAGCGGCTCGAGATTTCAGAACAAGGTCAGGATGATTGGACATTTGGCGCATTCTAGTGATTAATTGGAAGATGTTTCCGTAGTTGTTAAGGCTGGGAAGTGTCATGAAAGGTCAACCAATGTTCAAAGAAAAAAAAATCAAATCTTGACATAGGCTATACATACACGGTACCGGCATCAGCAAAGGTGCTAAATTTACGGGTTACATCGCTATACAAGCTCGAGTACAACTCTTCCTCTTCTTCCGTGCTGAAGATGAGAACAACTGTCAGAATCTGTTCTCGAAAGAGACAAGCACAAGCAGGCATGTATGACACGCATGACATAGGAAGAAATAATAGCGACTGGACACACAAGTAATCGCGTCTGACTAAAACAGCCCTCGGCGGCAACCCCAAGTCGTCAGCTCTTTCTAGTTTTGTGCGTCGAAGCATGAGGCGATCAAGTAAGACTTTCAGCTTGCTGAATGCCGTGTGTCCGTGGCTGCCGACAACAGATGCACCATACTTTTGAATTGGCTTCAAGATTTCGTTATTCCAAAAGCAGGTATGTTGCATCGGTGAATGTCCACAACTTTTATGATCAAGATACACGATTGACAAGGTGATTGGTCAAACCCAATTCTCCGAGCTAGATGGGATATGAGAGAAAGTAGACTCAACTCGTCACAATGGCTTCTGTCGGCAAAGCTCCAATGTAAACTTTTGCATGAGCAAAGTTTGCAAAAGTAAAAGCTAAATGGCTCAGCACCTAAAAACCGAATCAAACTGTAAAGTTCTCCAACACGGTTTTGTAACGGCGTGCCGCTTAAACACCATTTGTGCTTAGCCTTCAATGCGAATGCCCCCTTGGCTGTATTGCAAGCGCGATCTTTGATATTGTGAGCCTCGTCGAGAATGACGCGATGCCATTGAACCTTGTGCAATAAGGAGGATTCTTTGATAAGCTCCCCCTTACGTCGAAAACCAGAATGCTGTCGCCTAAAAGTGGATTCTAAGACAGAAAATGAGGTCAAAACCACATCGTAGTTTTTCAGTTGCTGCTGAGCGCTCAATCGATTTGCACCGTGCCAAACGTTAACGGTAAGCCCTTTGGCGAATTTCTCGATCTCGTTGCGCCATTGAATGATGGCTACAGTTGGAGCAATGACCAAGGTTTGTTTTCCATCTTCAGGGACTCTATCGGATAGGATCAATGCAATAGTTTGAATAGTTTTCCCCATACCCATCTCATCAGCCAGTATGCCGCCCGACCAAGGCCCGGCTTCTTGCTTCTTCATCCAATCCAAGCCTTCCAACTGAAAGGGTAACAAAGTTAGATCAAGGCCATTAGGTTGTTCAGCTTTGGAAGGTTCAATCGGTTTCACAGTGGCCGATAGATCACCCCATACACCTATTAATTCAGGGTGATGGAGTTCAAGCTTGATCTGATTTTTTTCCCACCACGTTAAGTACTTCTTGGGTTGACGTTGACGACGAGCTCGCCGTCGTTTAGAGGTAGTAGTGACGCGAGACGCGTTATGGTTTTGCGGATCAAGATTATCATTCTGCTTGGAGTTGCCGTCGGACTCAGAGATGAGGGAGGAGAGCGAGGAAGCCGCCTCGTCATGAGACTCGCCCTTGAAGTCAGAATCCTCATCGTCTTCTTTGTTTTTCCTGCCCTTGATTTTGGAGGTACTTGGAAGTTTTTGTAAGGATACGCTACTAGTGACCACATTGGCTTTGGGACAAGGCTTGGAGGTAGATTCTCGAGGTGTAGATTTCGAGGTTTGTTTTGAAAACGCAATTGCAGCCCGCATCATGTCTGCTTCCGCATCCGAGGGATCTAATTCACTCAAGTGGTATTCGCTTGAAGGAGCTTTGGGAACGGATGACTTTGTGGGTTTACGTTTGGAGAGACTAAGTTCGTCCTCCGATTCAGATGAGTCTGGCTCCACTAGACGAGCCTTGCCCTTGGGACGATTATCACTTGAAGTAACCCTTAGTTTTTCATCAATTTTCAACTTGGCTTCCGAACACGTCTCTTCGCAGCCAACTTGCGATTCGCCAGCATCAAAGAAGCGCGAAGATAAGGATTTTTTAGGGCGCGCACTACCCGAGGCCGTGCCCACCTTGTTTGCATTCTTGGCCGGACTACATGAAGGATTGTGGCGAGTTAGCGGAAGGAGACAACGGAAGAAAAGTAGATGCTACAAGAAGCAGAGCGACTTACTAAGATGGACCACGCTTTAACTTTTTAGAGACCTGCGGTGGTGGTGTTGAAACTACCTCGTTGGATGAGCGCTTTCGTTTACTTGCAGGAGATTTGGGGTCGAGCTTGGGATCGAATGATTCGACGCAGCTATGGTCCGATGCGGAATCGATTGTAGTGGGCTTGACTACTTGAGATAGTCGAGTAGAACGACGAGGAGTTGAAGAAATAGGATTGGTCATCTTATCTCACTAGTTCAAATGAAGATAACGCGAGCCCAAGGTTTAATTATTCAGGAGTGATAATAATTCAACGATGGAACAGGGGGAGCTATCTTTTATTTCAAGGATGCCATGAATCAATGAGAGCATGATGAAAGAGAGCCGTGCACTCCAACAATCTAGCCACAACAAAGGGAGCATAGGGATACATGGATACATGTGGCCGGAAAAGGGCAACTGCGAGCGGATACTGCAACATCCAGCAACGTCACAACTCAAGCGCGGAAACACAAACACCCTTTAGAGCATCTCCACCGTCGATGCTAAACTCGGGTGCTATCTCACATGTAATACCCGCGCGCTCAAAAGTATGGTCCACCGGGGCTTCTATCTATTAGCACTTATGGCTTATGGATAAGAAGATTAGACAAAGCGGATAATTAGATTTCATGTGATAAAAAGAAATATGAAATATAAACACAAGAAATAAAGAATAAGAAATACCTTATGGATAAGAAGATTAGACAAAGCGGATGAGGAATCTTTCTTACCGCATAAGTTGGCTGTTTAAGTATTACATGATTACGTAATGCTACTAGACAAGATTTTCTATGTTACTATGGTTTTAAGTTAGATTTTATGTATGTATGTTTAGTAGATAGATACGAAAAGAATAAATGAGAAAATACACAATGTTACCCTTCTACAACAACTAACACTATCCGGGGATGGGACCGGCCAGCGATTGTATATTTTTCGCTTGGGTATGTACATTTACAGCCTATACCAAGAAGGTTGTCCGGCCCGCGACCCCGGGAGTTCCCAACTTCCCCGACATTCCACCCAAAACCGCCACTGCAAAAACCGTGCTTGGGTATGTACATTTACAGCCTATACCAAAAAGGTTGTCCGGCCCGCGACCCCGGGAGTTCCCAACTTCCCCGACATTCCACCCAAAACCGCCACTGCAAAAACCGCCACGGGTGGTTAGACAGCTGACTAATACAGCTTCCCCACCCGCCGCCCCCCAAAAAAAAAATTTAGAACCGGGGGGGGATTTCCATTTTGACAATTTCTGCCATCCGTCTAATCTTTGGTTGGTCTTTTTTTGTATGGTTCCCAGGTTCCCGCGTACGTACCCTTTTCTTTTTTTGTTTTTTTTTTATTATTTCTAGCTCATGGCAACTCATATCCTTCATATCCTTTTGCACCCTCAGTTATCCGATTCACACCTCCGACACGGTCTTTTTTTTTGGCTTAAATTTTTTGCTTTGTTCCAATCATCCGCGTACGTACCCTTTTTTTTTTTTTTTATTCTTTATAACTAATGTCAGATGAAACTCTCTTCCACCCTCAGTTATCCGATTCACACCTCCGATACGGTCTTTTTTTTTGGCTTAAATTTTTTGCTTTGTTCCAATCATCCGCGTACGTCCCCCTTTTTTTTTCCTGCATTTGTTTTCTAATTCAATATTTTTGTCTGCTCCCCCCTCCTCAGTTAGTTCTCTCATCCATAGGTCTGTTACCATATTTTGGCTTAATTTGTGGGATTGTTCCAAACATTCTTGTACGTACCATTTGTTTTTTTTGTTTTCAATTCCTTTTAACTTTGTTATAAATTGATTTTTATGACTTATTCACCCACAATTTTCCCATCCTCAGGGCTGATAGCGTCTTTTGCCTAAATAATTTGTTTGTGCCTAAAATTCTTGTACATGCCGGATTTTTGTTTGTTGATTTTTATTGTTAACTGATCCTTACTCTTGGTCTCTTCCCCCTCAATTCTCATGTTTTTAAAGGGATATCCCTCATTTTTGTGGCTTAATTTCACTTGCCCAAAAAGTTTTTGTACCAAAACTTTGGTACGTACCTTTTTTTTTCAAGGTCTCTTTCCCCATTCCTCAGGACATTGACACCTTGTCTACTATCTACTGCTTTGTTTGTGATGATTGTGATGGCAGCGTTGATGGTGTTCAAAAAATACGACCCACAGGTCAAAGCCATTGTGGTGAAGCTATTACTGAAAGGCACCAGCCCTGGCGACGTCAACCGCATAATCGACATGAACGTCTCAACGCGATCCATGTGACAATGGAGGTACCTGTTCATTACAACGCGCAATGTGATACGCAACCCAGCTCTCTATGAGAAAAGAGGGGCCCCCCTCAAGTTGTCAAGTGAAGAACGCGAGTTCATACTTGACGTCTTAAAGTATGAACTGTGCCTGTATCTTGATGAGATACAGGCACATGTTGAAGCCATGACGGGCATATTTCATCCAAAAATGACTATACA
>JNCO01002022.1:0-19783 GCA_000785685.1 Uromyces viciae-fabae
TCAATATTAAATAATATTGAACAATTTAAAATAAAAAGATTATTGATTTTATCAGATGAATCAATATCTTGACAACCTCCCCACCATTCTCCTCCATCAGCTCCATCATGTCAAACTCCGACCTGACAGCCTCCTTAATCTCTTACAAATCCGGAAGAAGAATACCACCATCCCTCGACCTCCGGATAAGATTCATTGTATACAAACGACGCTGCACCCGTTCCTGCACTGGAAAGGCCAACCCTGGCAAGAAACTCCGCTTAACCAAAGCCGGGGTACCTATAATTACCTTGTTCCGATTGAGGTACTTAACGATTCGGTCAAAAGCCGAAACATAGCTATCAAACTCCTCCCAACTGTTGATCCCACCGCTACCGGCCTTCTCTGCCGCTAATCGATCCAAATCCACCTCCCTGAACTGTCGCCTCCAATTGCCCCACTTCTCCAAGATTTCCTCCTTCAACCTGTCCCAATCTTGATACTTGTAGCCCTCCATTTCCTCCATGTCCCGGAGGTTGTCCTTGGAAGGAATGAAATTCCCTATTTGACAGACCATATCCAGGCCCGTCGCTCCCTCTTGATCCGCCGCCTCCTCGAAACGGAGAAGAAATCGATCCACCTTCTCCACACTGAAACGGACCCCTGGATAATCCCTTGGTTGGATTTTTACCCCCGCACCCCTCGGCTTAGCTTGCCGCTTACCCGCCATTGTATCATCTGACACCTCCTCTTCCATAGCAGGTGCCCAATAAGACGACTTCCCCTTTGGTGGTGGACCTTGTCCAGCTGCCAAAAATCCACCTTGATGCAACGGAGTTTGCATTGAAGAATTAGACGCCACCACCATTGGCAAGAACATTCCCTCGTTGCCCATTTCCGATAATTAAAGTGTATAGAAGAAAACAAAATAAAAGAAATATTGACCCCACGATTTCCCAATAGTCTGTTTAACGAAACAAAAAGAGTTCCCGGCCAGACCCCCAATATGTGGAAAGATAATCCGTGTCCGCACACAAGATCGACTCTCCGCAGGTTCCGCTTTCTAGGACTAGTAAACCAAGATCTAAGAGTAACTTACGCTCTAGACTAAGAACCCCAAACAAGTTGGCCCTTTCTTACTCCCTCGTGCCCCCGCAGTTTCTCTCCCTAAGAGTTTTGGTCAACGACTTTCCCTTTCCCGATGAACTGATTTTCCCGCAAGTGAGAGTTGTCCTAACTGAAAGTGTAACTTTTCCCGTGTGTAATGTTCTGTAATATTATATTGTAAGAATGCCTAATGTGTAATGTAAATTAATGTGTAATATATTATATATGGAAAAGTAATTCCCCCTTTACAACTCCCCAGTCCCTCACTTCCCATCCCGCACCCCGGTTCCCCCAATCCCCCCCTTATTCCTCTCCGTGTACCCCCCGGTGTCCGTCTCCGCAGCTGTTTGCCCCAATCACCAATCCCGTGTCTGCCTTACTTCCAGAACCCTTACTACTGACCAATGCCACCCTACTTCTCGCAGCCCACCGGTTCAGATTGTTATCCGCTAGGGATGGCACAGCGGTACCCGTTGGTGGGTACATGGCACCCGCCCGCGGGTACTCATCAGGGGGGCGGGTACCCGCTCTGCATGTGCCACGGGCGGGTACGGGTCTTGATTTTCCTCAAAAATCTTTGGCGGTACCCGGGTACCCCTGGCGGTACCCGCCACATAGGGGCTGGGGGGGGGGGGGGGCCCGGGAGGGTAGGGGGGCAATACATATTGCCATGTCTTCTGACATCCGGATATCCAGATATCTTTCTTCTACCACTCACCCCACCCTCCCACTGCAATGACTCGCCACCCTTGAAGAAGCTGTGAACCGCCTCCCCTCCCCCCAGTTCAGGAACATCCTGCACCCCAGAAGTTTGCAGCAAACAAGGACCAGGCCCATCGGATTCCTGCACCAACAAGGAAATTAGTAACCCAACCACCAGTGGAGTGGTTGTCAGGCAACTCACCGACCAAGAAGAGTTAGGTAAGTTTTCATTCAAATAACTTCCTTGCTTTTCCACTCTGCTGATATGAATAACCTTTCAGCCCGAGCACAAAAAATAGCCAGGACCGACGTTAGTTCAAGCTACGCGTCATATAATACCCCGGAGCTTTCAAAACAACTCAATAAGACCGGACGCCGAATGATAGCCTATCCTTGTAAATTGTATGTACTCATTTCTATCTCAAAGATCACTCGCCCTCATTAGCTAACACATTGTTCCACCTTTGCAGATGTGGTACCAAGATCAATCGGCCGACAACCAATTCATCATGTAGAAACCTACTGAAACATGCGGCTGCATGCTTGAAGCGTCAGAGAGAGAAAGACGAGACGTGCTTGCTTGCATCGCTTGGTATTCAAGGCACTGGCAAGATTGACCCGCGCGAGGTGCATTTGCTTTTTCTTCTTTTCAATCTGTCCGTCTTCTATCTAATCCCCCCTCCCCTTCTCTGTCTCACCCATCTCCCACTCCCTCCTTTCTATCCGATTCCATCCCTTCTCTGTCTCACCCCAGGTCACACAGATGTGTGCCATCTGGTGCGCCGAAGCAGGACAACCATTTTTAGTGTTTGACGATCCTAGCCTTAGAAGGATATTACACCCAACGATTCTCAAGTGTTTGCCTGGCCGGCGTGCAATCTCAAAGGCCATACACCAGATATACACATTGGTTCAAGAAGATTTAAAACTTTCTTTGAAGGTATGTTAACGCTTTTCTTTTTTTAAAACCTTGCTGATCATTTTTTTTCTACAGGCCCACACTGGAGCCATATATCTAGGTATTGACGCCTGGAAATCTCCAAATGGATTTGATATCCTTGGAACGGTAATTTACAGGCTCAGCGATGTTGATGGTGCCAAGCCAAGGCTTGAAGCAATTCCCTTAGATTTCATAAAGCTTTCTCATAGTCACACAGGGGAATATTTAGCGGAGACAGTTCAACTGATTGTTGAAAAGTTTGAGATACAAAACAAGGTAGTTCATTCGTCTTCTTATCTTCAGTCTCTGGCCGTACTGACGCAATACTTTGTATTTACCAGGTATTTGGGATAGTTTCCGACAACACATCCAACAGCTTGGTCATGGTGAACAAATTAAAAAAACTCAAGTGGCCCAATTTTAAGGGGGACTCACAGTGGATTAGATGCTTTTCACACATTCTGAATCTTATTGGCAAGGCCATCTTGCGACCATTTGGACCAAATAAGACCCAAACAAAGAGGTTGGATGAAGTGGATGATACATCCGACAACAACTCAGACGAGGACGAAGGAGATGCTGGAGATGCTTGGCACCAAATCAAGTTGTGAGCTTTGGACTTATTTTTGACTTTCACTTTTGCTTCCTCTGCTTATCATTTTATTTCATTCCATCCAGTTACAACAAAGGCAATGATTCATCCAACTCCGAAAGTGAAGACGGAAATGAACAAGATGAAAATAATGAAGTGACCAAGGTGGCCAACAAGGAGGATCTTGACGATTTCGATATCGAAGACATGAGGGATGAAGATGATGATGATTGCTACACCTCGTGTTCCTGTCAGCAAACCCTTGCAAAGGTCAGATTGTTTCCTTTTCTTTGAATCTACTTGATGATGCTAATCAATCTGCTTACCTGCCACAGTTCCAGTTGATTGCGCGGCAAATGAACAAATCTCCGAATTCTAAGGCCCTTTTCGTGGATTTATTCAAAGAAAATTCCTGCAAGAAACCCCACAGCATTGAGCGTGATGTCCAAACCTGGTGGAATTTGACTCTAGTCCAACTCAAGGGGATCGTTCGTTGCTAATCAGCAATGTGAGTTGACAATGAGCTTGGCTTGTATTTAATTATGATTCTTACCACTCTCTATTTTCAGTTTGGAGTGGCAGTGTGATAAAAAGTACGGAATGCCTCGAAAATCTCAAATCAACGACGCCAACATCAGTTTGACCAAGGATTTAACAGAGGTATTACAGCCGTTCTTTGACATCACCCTTCAAGTCTCCATGGGAGGCTCCGCGAGGCTATCACACGTAGTAGTCTTTATAGATCAGATAACGGAGCATCTCTCCACAATCATATCCAAGCAAAAGTTCACCCCAGCTTTGCAAAATGCGTGTCGCACGGGTTTAAAGCTGACCAATAAATACTATACTTTGACGGACTGTTCCCCTTTGTACCGAATTGCTATGGGTAAGCCGCCTTTCCCTCCTTAATCATAATTATGCTGACTGATCTTTATCTATCACCAGTTCTACACCCCTCATTCAAAGATCAGTATTTTAAAATAGCAGGATGGAGTCAAGAATGGATTGACAAGGCCATATGGCTTACTCAAGAGATCTGGGATCAGAAATACAAATCACAGGCAAAGGATGATTCCCCAAGACCGGATGTTGGTATGAAATCAAAAGTAAGTGTATCAATCTTGTGCGACCAAATTCTCTTATTTACTGCTTACAATGTGTCTTCTTTGCAGCCCCAAACGGGTTTCATTTCTCAGCTCGGCCCTGCATTGGCAGTGCGTGCGGCAAATGGGGCATCATCTGACCCGTTAGATGTCTGGCTCGCAGGGGAAATATTTTTGGAGGAATTGGACCCAGTCAATGGCCTTGAGTGGTGGCTGGGCCAGAAGAAGAAAGGGAACAATTTTGGGGGCCTATTAAATATGGCTCTTGACGTTTTGAGCTGTCCAGGTCAGTTTTTCTTTCATCTTCTCTTTTTTCTGATTCTGGAGACTGGAATCTGACTTTTTTCATTATGTTTTTTAGCCACATCGGAGGACGTAGAGCGGGCCTTCAGCTTTGGGCGACACTATGTCACCACATCAAGGCACCGGCTTAGTGCGGCTTTGGTGTGCAGGGGAATGAGCATTGCCTTTTATTAAAGAAATAAAAAGATACCCGATGGCACCCTCAAGAAATGGAATGAAGAAGTAAGGGCAGATAGGATAAAAAGGGAAATATGAGGGGTAAGGAGATATTAATTGAATAGTAATTAGATAGTATTTATACATCAACGGTGCAACCAATATACAATACATGTCACGTATCGGCATATGCACTGTAGCGTCATTTTTACTCAATACACATTACTGGAAAAAAAAGTATTGTATTTGCAATTGCACTCACCAATACAACAAATTTTTCAAACCGGTATCGTATCTGATCACCAATCCTGGAGATACAGTATTGGGTGGAGCATTTTTTTTTTATATTCAAAACTTTTATCTTTTATTCTTTTCTTGTATTTTCTTGTATTTTCTTGTATGGCTGTATGTATATAAAACATTTTATTTAGTTATCTTTTTTTGAAAAAGAACCCCCCAGTACCTCCTGATGGAGCTGAACAGCCGTACGCTGTGGAGGGCCATCAGGAGTATGGGGGAGGCCTCTTTTTACAGTTGTATTTATTTATGTTTTTAATTTTATATTTTTTTGTCATTTTTTTTGTTTTGGGTAAATGGGTGTAATCGCACCTTAGTTTGTGCTGCATCATAATCAAGTAACTGAATAATTTATTAATTTTAGTGATTAATTTCATTAAATCATTGAATATTTCTTGACTCACTTTTTTATGTCGCTTGGCCAAAGTGGAATTAATTTCAGTAAAATAAGAACAGAATTGACCAACAGGTTCCAATACAGTAGTACAATAAGGAGTGTCCTATAATTTATCAAGGGGAAGAAAAAATAAATAAATAGTTTCATTTCATGAGAATAGCTTGAAAAGGAAATAAACCAACCAGTTCTCTGATAGCTATTTGATCCAACTCTTCAACTGCTCGCTTGTATGAATTTGAAGCAATTGCGGCTTCAGATGAATCACCATAAAAATTATCAATCGTTTCCCCAACTTGTGCCTGAGCACTCGTCATGGCTAAATTCAAATAAAAGAATAAAACCAAGAAAAATATGATTATCTTTTATCAATTTTTTTTTTTTTGCTCTGATAGATTGAACGACATAAAACTTACCTCGCATTGAATCCAAGTATGATTTAGCTTCTTTATGCAATGCAAGCGAGTTCTTTTCCATTCTATTTCATTATGAAAGAAATTCATGATGAGATTTAGAAACAATAGTTTTTTTTTTCTTTTTGTTTTCTAAATGAAAAAGAATGAAGATTTGAAGGATATGTCTTGTACATTTTAAATTTAATTTCATGTTCTTGAAATTCACGAATGGTTGTTTTTTCAAGTTGACCAGTCTTTTGCATTAACGTCGTACCAGCTCGATTGACAGTTTTCTTAAATCTTGATTTTTATTAATAAATAAATGTAGAACATGTATTAGGAGAGAAATAACTCATCATTCAGTTTTTTTGAGTTTACAAAGAAAATAAATAATTAAATTAATCACCCCAACCTAATTGAGTCAATTCAGAATTGTAATGTTTTAGTTTTGATTTCTTTTTTTTTTTTTTGAAATGCATGACTTACCAACTCATTTTGATTATTTTTTATTATTTTTGATTATTTTTGATTATTTTTTTATTTTTATTTTTTATTTTTACAAGTTTGGGGTCTGATTGGGGGTTCCTCCTCCCCAACGTTTTCACTTTTGGTGACCCCCTGACCCCCCGCCCATTCGGAACCCTGAACCCTATTTTTGCTATTGCTCTTGAGGAATTGTGATTGACTGATTGCTTCATCCAAAAATAAACTTTTTTCAGATAGATTATAAATAATATAGCAATCTCATTAATGCCTGCACCGTTGTATACATACATGATTAGTTATAAGCTTAGTTACATGAAATGAACCGCAAAACTTAAGTTTGGTCAACAAGTACCGCAGGTACCCGCGGAAATTACCTGGGTACCGCCCTGGACGGGTATGAGTAGCGGTACGGGTTTCAATTTTGAGCCAAAATCACAGCAGGTACCCGGACCAGCGCGGGTACCCGGGTCCACTCGTGCCATCACTATTATCCGCTGAACAATCTTCTCCTTCCCCTGCTGATCCGCAGCTCTTAGCACCAGTCTACCCCGCAGCACCTTCCTGAGTAACCCACGTCCAATTGCCTAATCCGCATCACCGCTCAGCCCCCGCAAACCGTACATTCCACTATTTCTCCGCTTTTAGTATATCCTGAGGCGATTAACTTTGCAGATACTTTCCACCTTTGCCAAAGCTATTTGATCAGCTTGCACGATGCTTTCCACTGCTCCGCATACCTCTCCACCTTCGCCACCTCTACCTAACACAAATATAAATTCCACAACGGATGAGGCATACAAATTGAGAAAATGACATAAAACAGATGAGAAAACAGGTCAAAGCTTTAAAGTTGGAATAAGCACCGGTCTTATAACAAAACAAGGAGGCTTATCTTAGATAGCCCTACTACTGCTTTCCGGCCCTCCCTTGGATTGGGTACTTCTAAAAATTTGAGGAATTTGTACCCAATCTGTGAGGGCCATGAGTATCCAATGCAGACTTAGATAATGGCGGCCTGTTACCAGGGGGGCCGGTCATCATCAAATCCGGGCATCCTGATCAGGATATTGACCATTATGTAACTGCCTATCACCTAAAGGGGATCTCCCAAAAGGTGATTTATGGGGGAATTTTTCAACACCCAACTAATTTAAGTGTTTTACTTTGTTCATTGTTGCTACTCACAAATGGGTTTTTTTTTGTCATTAAAAAAAACCCGCACCTGTCAGCTGTCAAAGGAAAAAAAAAAAAAAAAAATTTCTCACAAACAACAAAAGCCCCGGAGCACCTGTCAGGCCTCAAGCAAAAATAAAAAACTTATGTACTTACAAAAGGTGGAAAAATATCCCAAAAAAGTGCTACCTGTTTTGGATGCGCTTCTTTTGAGTAGATAGAGAGGAGCACTGAAGCAAAAAATGTATTGGGTGGAAGGCTAGATTCCCCCCTTTCATAATATAAATTTTATTGGGCATCAAGTTTCATGGTTTTTGCACCAGGGGGGTTTGAATTTTTGCTCGCAAAATGCAATTTACCTCTCAGGCCAAAAAACCCGGATAAGGCCTAAGAGCATCCACCACCATCTCTGTAAGTGGGCTCGGTAAGCCCAACTTACAGAGAACTGCCCCCCTGGCGCCACCACCGTTCGATTTTTAGGACTCTTTAACTGACGAGTCAGTAGAATCCTCATCAGAGGTCCATAACTTTATGGACCTCTACCGAGGATTCTAGCAAGCGTCTTATCCCTCCTCTTCCAAATAAAACACCCGCTCCATAACTTTCCCCCCCCCAATCTACCACTCTCTCACTCATATATAAAAAAAAAACCTCCATCTAACATGACAACCGATGATAAAAAAAAATAGAACATGAAGAAAACCAAAAAAAAAAAAAAGAAAAAATAAATAAATAAATAAATAAAAATCAAAATCAATGCGACGTTTTTTTTTTTTTTTTTAGGTATCGGGTGGTTTCGGAGTTGGAGAGTTGGGTTGAAGAGCAAACGGTGGTTAGAAATTGAGTTCGGCAGTTACCGGGTCGCAAATTTTCAGGGTTGCAGAGCAACGGTGGTGGGAATTTGCGTTCGGTAACTAGAGAGGTCCGTGCGCCTCGTCAAATCGGTCTTAAGTTAGCGAGCCCCTACCGCAACGGTGGTGGATGCTCTAAGTCCCTCCTGTGCGGAGGTCGGCAATTTGGTCGGCATGCCCCCGAAGCTCGAGGGACTTAGTTACGTTCGGGGTGAAGCAGGAAAAAAGGGCCGCAGCCGCAGTCACACCTAGCCACGGATGGACTTAGCCTTCCTCCTGGAAAGCCCCAATTCACACCAAAAAATGTCAGACTTCATATTTACCATCGACAGTGATGAGGAGCAAGATATCATTCCATCACAAACCAAGACAAATAAAACAAAAAAATTGAAGCCTCGAAATCAACTTGACAATGCTCAACATACTCTCGAACTAAATCCTGAACTCATGCTCGATGGAACCGGATTCGATTCAAATTCAAATGTTGATTTCTCATCCCATCGTTCAAAATTATTGGTGAGAAACCCCCACAATGCTGAAAAAATTTATTTCATCTAAGTCTAAATCCTTTTGTACAATTTCAATCTTTTCTGAAATTGACAGAATCAGCTCGACGATCCTCTGGATCGATTTAAGAAAAATTCAATCCCTAGAGTATCTCTTGATGAGATCATTTCTCGACATAAAAAACCAGACAATATGTTAACCCAAGTTGATGACCAATCTGACTCAGAAGATAGCTCACACAATCAGGATACATCAACTGGAACAAATGATAATACTAATTATGATCAACAAAATCAAAGTAGAGAAAGTTCAATTGAAGATGAGAAAGACCTAGATGCGAACGATCTGAATCTTGACGAGAATGATAAAGAGCCAGATGAGAATGATCAAGATCACAACGGTGATGATGATGATGATGATGATGATGATGATGATGATGATGATGATGATGATGATGATGATGATGATGATGATGATGATGATGATGATGATGATGATGATGATGATGATGATGATGATGATGATGATGATGATGATGATGATGATGATGATGATGATGATGATGATGATGATGATGATGATGATGATGATGATGATGATGATGATGATGATGATGATGATGATGATGATGATGATGATGATGATGATGATGATGATGATGATGATGATGATGATGATGATGATGATGATGATGATGATGATGATGATGATGATGATGATGATGATGATGATGATGATGATGATGATGATGATGATGATGATGATGATGATGATGATGATGATGATGATGATGATGATGATGATGATGATGATGATGATGATGATGATGATGATGATGATGATGATGATGATGATGATGATGATGATGATGATGATGATGATGATGATGATGATGATGATGATGATGATGATGATGATGATGATGATGATGATGATGATGATGATGATGATGATGATGATGATGATGATGATAGTATGCCTCTAGACCAGATTGAAGATGAAGGATTGCTTTCAGCGGAGGACGATGATACATTGGAACAAATTGACAAAACAACAGCAAATCAAATCAAAAATCCTTCCACTGAAGAGTACTTTGATGAATCTGTTGTTCCCTTCGGACCTGCTACAAAGGAAGAACTTTCCAAAGACACTCACGGTGAGTACTTATCACCATTCACATATTCCATGTCTCGATCTGAACAGATCCAAATCTAGTATTGATATTTCATAAGACGTTTCTCATTAATTTGTTCTGACTTGAATTCAGAACAACCTTTCTCGTCTTTGCCGGGATCTGCAAGTCTTTCTCGACCTGTCACTCTAGGACTGTCATCCATGGCCATCACTACACCCACACCGATACAGCGACAAGCAATACCGCTTGGATTGTTGGGCAAGGATTTAGTATGTTCCTCCGTCACTGGATCTGGGAAAACGTTAGGCTACATGATTCCTATTGTGGAGCGATTGATGTGGCGAGATAAAAAAGGTGCCGGACGAACCCGGGTGATGGTCTTGACTCCAACTCGTGAATTAGCTGTTCAAGTCTTTCAAGTTGGTAAATCGTTGGCTAGGTTTACCGACCTGACATTTTCTCTTTGTGTGGGTGGGATGGATCTCAGAGCTCAAGAGGCCGAATTAAGAGAAAGACCTGAAATCATCATAGGCACTCCCGGTCGAGTGATCGATCATGTTAGAAATACCCGCGGGTTTTCGTTAGAGACATTAGAAATCTTAGTTATCGATGAAGCGGATCGAATTTTGGAGGAGGGTTTTCAAGATGAACTAGAGGAAATCATCAGAAATTGTCCCATTTCAAGACAAACAATGTTATTTTCAGCGACAGTCAATGAATCTGTGGCCGATTTAGCTAAACTCTCTCTTAATAAACCAGTCCGAATCAAGATTGATCCGCCCAAATCTACGGCTATAGGATTGACACAAGAGTTCTTGAAAGTGAAAGGCAGTTTAACGGGAAAAAAAGCTTCATTATCCGATTTGACTAGGCAGGCAATCTTGATTGCTCTGTGTAAAACTTCTGCTTTCAGTAAAGGAAAAACAATAATTTTTTTTAGGAGCAAAGCAGGTGCTCACAGAATGAAGATAATATTTTCGTTGTTTTCACTCAAAGCTGAGGAACTTCATGGAAATTTGACTCAACAGCAGCGCTTATTATCTTTGCAAAAGTTTAAGCAAGGCCAAACATCTTATCTCCTGGCCACTGATCTAGCTAGTCGTGGATTGGATATCAAAGGAGTAGAAAGAGTAATTAATTACGAACCACCAACTCAATATGATGTATATTTACATCGAATTGGCCGAACTGCTAGAGCTGGAACAAAAGGTATTGCACTTACTCTAGTAGGGGAATCTGATCGCAAGTTAATCAAGGAAGCTAGAAAGAACTGCTTAACAAATTCAAACGGTGCAATTAAACAACGGAAAATAGACATCGGTTTGGTCAAAAAGATACAAGATGAAATCGAAAAATTGTCGGATACAATTTTAGATATAATTAAAGAAGAAAAAGAAGAAAAAGAAATTAAGAAAAGTGAAATGGAATTGAAAAAATGCTCAAATTTAATTCAATTCGATCACGAAATTAAAAGTCGTCCCGCAAGAACTTGGTTTCAATCTGTATCAGATAAAAAGAATTCCAAACGTCAGCTCAATATTTCTCATTTCATTTGTTTATATTTTTAATGAATCGTGTGCTCAAACTGCATCAAAAGATGAATAAAATTTCCTTGAGCATACAATACTCACTAGAAAGGAATACTTTTGAACGAAGCAGAAATAGGAACGGCAGCCCATACATCTAATTTCTCGACAGGGGCCAAGAACAACCATTCACTTCTAGGGAAAAAAGACGGCAGACAAGACCCGCAAAATAACAACAAAAAACGTGATCGATTTGAAGGATTATCACGTAAACAAAAAAGAAGAAAGATGGGACAAGAGGAAGATGCAAAAGAAAAAGTATTAATTCCAGCCATTAATTCATCTATCAGGGCCGCTAAAAAAGCTCAAAGACCTTTAAGAATAACAGCTTCTCAAGCCGATCAAAACAAGAAAAATTTTGATCTTTCTATCAACAAGAAAAAATCAAAAACTGTTCCTAAGAGTGAAAACAACAAGAAAAAAACAAAGAGTTCTTTTAGTCTTGATACTGCTAAGAAATCTTCCAAAACTAATCTTTCTAACAAAATTCATGTTAAAAAAGCACATCTTAAGAACAAAAATTAAAATGTGTTCTTGACTCATTGTTGCCATTTTTTTTATCTACAAGAATCAAACTGGACATTGGCATATTTATATCCCAAAACATGTAAGCACTGCACGCCAGGTTTTGGGCAGTGCAAAAAATAGCCCCATTCAAAGTCCATGAAGGTCAAAGTGAAATTTTTTGACATTGATTCAAATAGAATTATTCAAATCAGTTAATTTATTAATCATGTTCAATTCCATTTCATTCTAAGTTCAGGGCACAATTAAGGCTGTAGATGACCATATACATCTAAGAATTAGACAATAATCAATGATTTTTTTGTTGGAATTTATTATATTTCCAAAAGCTGACACTTTTATCCCACTTAATGATAGCACTTCTGGTGGTCAACTACTGACATCCCTGTAACCACTTTCTTGTGTGTGTCTTTATATGGTTGATTATGTACAATTGCTTTTCATAGTTGTTGTATGCTTTCCAAAACCACAATTATTGCAAAGAAAGTATTTTTTAGCCTTTGCAAAGTTAGCTCTACGAGGAATTCACACAGTGGTTTGCTTTTTGATTCACCACAAGAAAAAAAGGCTGCCAACTGCATGCGGTTGTCACTTCATATGTCAGATTTATCTCAGATATATCTCAGTTGTATCCAACACAAATGCTCCTTCAGAAATCTTCAGAAATCTGTGGAATGTTATCATTTTCTTGGATCCACATGAATTTAACCACTTGATCAAAACTAATTTGAAAGCGAATGGGGAAAAAAATCAGTTTTTAAAGACATAAATGGCCATAGTAAATTTTCCTGGAGTTGATACCCATATTTTATTTTGAGCTAAATATTGAGGAGATCACCATTTGCTTAAATTTTGGAACCTAGGCTCACAATGATAGGAAAAGAAAAAACCTACAGTATTTAAAAAGCTTTGCCTTGACAAGAAAATGACACATCATCTAAGAATTACTGCAGTTGGTGTTTGAGGATCTCTTCAGTGTGGAAATGGAAAATTCCAAACTTGTCCAAAGATAGCAAACTTGATTTTCCAAGGACTAATAAGAATTGAACATTTCAATCAACTATTGATTATAATCTTTAAAGGCATACTCATTGCTTTGGCCCTCTGATTATTATGAACACCACTTGATAAATGAATTCGTTAATCCTGCAACATGCAAATGGGTAACTTGTTATTTTTTGAGTAACAAACATGTGCTTAGAGCAAGTCCACTACGGGGGCTAAATTAAGCAAGCCATTAAACCATAATTAGCTTCCATAACTCTGTTTAGCACCACTGCCACAGGTGCTAGTGGTGAGAAACAGGATTGTAAAATATATTTTTTCCTCCCAGGAGCTATAACAGTGCCAGTTGATGAAGCACCACTATGACAGCAAAATCAGCAACTGTGGCAGGTGCAGCACCTGCAAATACACTGCGCACTGCCAAATTTGACTACCAGCTCTGTTTTTTGGTCCAAAATTCAGGGTTCTAAATGCATGCCCAAGTTGCCAAAGTTGGTTTTTTTAGAAGCTAACTGAGGAGGCCTCCAACAGCGGAGATGTTCTTAGGATGGAACTAAACTTTTCTCAAAATTGCCTCATAGATGAATATGGCTCATCCAAAATTTTCCAATTGATCCCAATAACTATGCTTGAAGAACTTTTCCTGATAAAAAATCACATTTATCAACCTTGCACTTTGCATCATCTTTCTGGAATATATCTTGCTTAAACTTAAACTTCTACAAAAATAAGAAAAAATCTCTGATTTCTGATTTTTGAACTCAGATATAAATTAATCAAGTAGAATATTATCTGTCTTCTGACAGGTCTTCCAACAGAAGCCTTTTTATTTTTCAACTTCCTGTTTGATACCCGCTTCTTCACTTGGTCTTCATCTACCTTGCGCAAATCAACTTTTAAGTTAGACATCTTGAAGTAATCAACCTTGCATGACTTGAAAATATCATCTTCCTCATCCGACTCAATTTCATTTGACTTTTAATTGAATCTTCATTATCTTGCGCAAATTCAAACGTTTTCTTAAGAAAATAACTTCACTCATCCAATATAGCACAGTTAGCAATAATCACACAATCAACACACTTCAAAAATAAATATACATTAAAATAAAATAAATATAAGGACGTGTTTGGCAGTGTGATTACTGCACAATAAATAGTGCTTGTTTTGTGAAGTTTTTGATGACATCTCATCAAGTTGGTGCAAGCTTGATCAGATGTCGCAAAAAATCAATAACAACACTGCAAAACACAGCCCAAATAAAAATAAATAAAGAATCTTATCAATATATCTATTCCAGATCACTCATACATCCATTTGCTCTATTGGCAGTCCACTCTCTTCAACATATATTAAAAAAACAATAGAATTTCACCTGCTAGTACCTTTTCCAATAATTCAACTGAATCAAATCAAGTTGTTTAGTTCTTTCATTTTCAGTTCTTTGATTCAAGAGGCAGGTTTGAATTTCAGTTTTTTGCCTCGCAAATCAAAGACAATTTTTTAAAAAATTGTTTTAAGTTTTTATCCATTTTTTAAATTTTCTTAAAATAAAAATTAATAAGCAGTCTCAAGTAGTTTAATATTAATAGTCTGAGTTGTTTTGTCTTTGAAAATCATGGTATGAGCCTTGAGCCATTCTAAAAATAGATTAAAATTTTCAATCACTTTGAGGGTGTTCAAAGTTGCTTAAATTTTGAATTGCATAAATATTTAAATTCTTAACCACTCCATTTTGGCACGCAACTAAAAAATTAAGAATTTAAGTCAAATTTTTAACCTTGAACACCCCGCCAGACTGATCTGCCAACCATGCCACACCATTCAGATCAAAAGTTACTTATCCACAAGCTTCAATTCCTCCTTCTTGTATGTCTTGCCAACTCCAAAACAAAACAACCAAAATTCTATCCAACCAGCTGGCAGGTTGCCTTATTCTCAGCCCTTATGATTTCTCTCCCCAACAACAACAATTAAAAGCAATTGGATTTGAAGGCATGATTTTTCATCACATCATTCCCACATTTCCAATCAAAAAGAAAGCTTTTATCATCAAGGAGGAGCTTTGAGGCAGAGGAGGTTCAAACTTTCAACTCACAATCAGTCGGACTTCTCCAACTAATTAAAATTGTTTGCACTCAAAATTACTTGTTTCCATTACTCAAATGGCTCTGGGTATGGGTCATTCCTCATAATTTCCTTCTCAGTCCCACATGTGAGGCCGAGGAAATATCAGCAACATCTTTAACCCCAAATTGAAGTGTTGACACAAATGAGGAGTATAGTAACTTATCTTTTCCAGGAAGTTTGGAAAATGCCCCCCCCTGGCAGGAACTCTTTGATGAAATCTGCAAAGAGTTCTTGTAGTTTTTTCACTTTTATTTGTTACTCTTAAGGGATTTCTTGCTCAATTACTTGTATTTTGTTTGTTATAATTTTTCCGTATCCCATCATCTCTTAAACTTTATCAGACCTAGTCTCCGTTGTTTACTGTTTGGTCTGACAATCAATTATCAAACTGTGATTTGCATTGAAATGTGAGTTGAAATAGTACTATTTCAATGAAACAAAACTATTTGGAAAGTGAGAAAGAGAGACTTTGTAGAAGAGACAGTGATTTTAATGGAAACAAAACAGTTGAACAGTGTGAAAGAGAGACTTGAATCACCAGAGTGAGATTTTGGAAAAAATTTGTTATGAAAATCTGAAAGAGAGACTTGAGATCAACTTTTGAGAAAAATTCATGATGATGGTCCTAGGAGAGAGGCAGTCGTTTGCATGGCCTACTCAAAACTAAGTCCAGATCACAGGAAATCCTGGATCATCCTTGCGCAATCAAAGGCCCCTGCATTGGTTCTTTGAAGGGTGATCTTTGCGCGTACCTTTTGAATCTCTACTTCCTGCATCTCAACATCAAGTTCTTTTTCCTGAAGCTCCAAATCAAGCAGCCCTGGATTCAATGGAGGAGGGATGTTTTCAAAAGTGCCTGGCTTGCAAAAAATTCTACTTTGAAAGGTACCCAAGATCCAACCCCCCCCCCCCCCCCAAAAAAAAAAAAACAAACAAATAATAATTTATATTTATTCTTGATTAGGTGCACTCATTTCTGACTTTCATACTTCTCCGTAGTTTTATTTGAGGCTTTTCACAACTACAAAAAAGTATGCAAAGGTATGTAGCAGCTACAGAAGCTTATAAAGGTTCTGAAAGTAATGGTACCTTTTAAGAACCAGGTTGTGTTAGATACACAAGAATTAGACAAGCGAGTATTTGAGTGAAGCACACCTTTTAAGAACCAGGTTGTGTTAGATACACGAGACTTAGACAAGCGAGTATTTGAGTGAAGCACACCTTTTAAGAACCAGGTTGTGTTAGATACACGAGACTTAGACAAGCGAGTATTTGAGTGAAGCACACCTTTTAAGAACCAGGTTGTGTTAGATACACGAGACTTAGACAAGCGAGTATTTGAGTGAAGCACACCTTTTAAGAACCAGGTTGTGTTAGATACACGAGACTTAGACAAGCGAGTATTTGAGTGAAGCACACCTTTTAAGAACCAGGTTGTGTTAGATACACGAGACTTAGACAAGCGAGTATTTGAGTGAAGCACACCTTTTAAGAACCAGGTTGTGTTAGATACACGAGACTTAGACAAGCGAGTATTTGAGTGAAGCACACCTTTTAAGAACCAGGTTGTGTTAGATACACGAGACTTAGACAAGCGAGTATTTGAGTGAAGCACACCTTTTAAGAACCAGGTTGTGTTAGATACACGAGACTTAGACAAGCGAGTATTTGAGTGAAGCACACCTTTTAAGAACCAGGTTGTGTTAGATACACGAGACTTAGACAAGCGAGTATTTGAGTGAAGCACACCTAACGAAGCGAAACACAAGTAGAGCGTGTTTAAGTTAAATATTTAGATTTATATTTAAATAGATAAAAAACACTGGAGAATTGAAAGTGACAAAGACCTTTTAAGAACCAGGTTGTGTTAGATACACGAGACTTAGACAGGCGAGTATTTGAGTGAAGCACACCTGATGTTGAAATGAAATAATATAATTAACAAGATTGTTGATGATGAGATGAATGAATGATAGACAAAACGGAAATAAATAATGAATGAGTGCAGACCTAACGAAGCAAGACGCAAGTAGAGCGTGTTTAAGTTAAATATTTAGATTTATATTTAAACAGATAAAAAACACTGGAGAAAATACTACAACGTAAATCAGAACTATTTAAGTAGTAGGAAATTAGGTTTCGGAAGTGAAACTATGTTTATCATTGCTGCGCAGCCGTTAGGTGTAAATTAAAACTATTTAAGTAGTAGGAAATTAGGTTTCGGAAGTGAAACTATGTTTATCATTGCTGCGCAGCCGTTAGGTCTAACTTCAGGAATTCTTGACGTCTTGATAAAGCTATCTCTGAAGCTGATACAAATCTTTCCATACTTTTCTATTGCACCAAAAACTGTGAAATCAAAGTATTGAAAAGGAGGGAAAAATCTGACACTCAACCTTGAATATCCTCCTCAACTCTGAAAATCCAAATCCATCTTCACCACTCAATTTCAACACTCACTGATTGAAATTTTTCCTTCTCTCCAACCCATCATGGATACTCCCATGATGGGTCCAATTCCTACCCCCTCTCAAAATGAACCAACCCCTGAACTCACCTGTCCTAGTATTGATTTACTCAAAAATATCTCAAAAAAAACTAAAAATGGATATATGATCTCTTTTGAAGACCACTCAAGCCTTGTCAATACAATGAACAGAGAACAATATTTTTTTTTTCAATTTTAATAAGATGATCAAAGCAGAAAAAGAACAAGAACAAAAAAAAAATAAAGAAGAACTAAAACTTCAACAAAACAAGAGCAAAAAAAAAATAAAGAAGAATTAAAAACCCAACAAAAAAAGTATGATTCTATTCTAAATAATCTCACTGAAAAAATAGAAGAATTAAACAAGAAAATTGAACTAAACAAGAATGAAATCAACTCTCAAAAAAAAAATAGCATCTCAAGTACTCCAACAATCCACTCCTTTCCTCCAATCTACAAATAATCTTGCTTGGAACCCTCTACCTGCCCGTCCGGCAGACACCCAAACAAGCTGGAGCAAAGTTGCTCTCAAATACACTAGACCTATTCCGACAACACCAGGCGTTTATCCGCCGCCGTTCAATCAACGGACAATGCATCCAAGGCCAACCTTGGATTCATTTCATCAATCGCTACCGCTGGCTAATAGTTTCATCAACCAGTTCAAGCCTGGTTACTTCATCATACACAAGATCATGGATTCCACACCGTTTTCCGGCATGACGTCTGCACAAGTAACTACCAGGGTCAACAAGACCCTGGCATCCCTTCCTGATCTCGTCAACAATGTAAAACTGACGGTCTGAGGCACCGTCAAGCTGCAATCGGGAGATTTCAAATTTTTCACCAAGACACACCGACTAGCCCTCTGGCTCCTACACAACAAGCATAGTTGGACTTGTCTCAGTGATCCAACCTTAATTACTAAAGCTAATTCATTTCCTATACTCCTCCATTCTGTACCTATTTTTTTAACATAGAAAATAAAGATCAAATAAGAGAATTTTTAATTGAAAATGAACTCAATGAACAAGACATCAGCAACATTAGATGGCTGGGAAATTCTCATGAAAACAAAAAGTCTCATGGAACCCTAGTAATCAACTTTTCTGAAAACATTATTGCTTCAAATATTGAAAGAGGAGGCCTATTTTTCAGGTCCAACTACATGAAGGGGGCCCACTACGTCAAAGCTCCTACACAATGCTTCAACTGCCTGGAAGTGGGCCACACAGTAAATTTTTGCAAGAATGATCCACTCTGCTCTAAATGTGGGGATAATCACAACACACAAGAATGTAATGAGTTTGAAACAGATGCAATCAGATGCTTTAGATGTATTAATAGTGAAACGGCCACGCTAAAACCACGATAGTCTATGGTATAGACTATCGTGTATGATATCGGGGCCCCCCAAATTGTCGTATACGACATCGGCGACCCCCTGTTTTCTTATCGTATACGACATTTTGAAGTGTTGTATACAATAAGATGGGGGTCCCCGATGTTGTATACGACATCGGCGCGGGAGAAACCCCCGTATACGACAATTTCAGCCAGAAATTGTCGTATATGATAGTTTCCCCCCCCCCCTTCTGAAAACTATTGTATACAACAATTTCTGGCCGAAATTGTTGTATACAGGGGTTTCTGCCCAAAAAAAAAAAAAAATATCAAAAAAAAAATTAAAAAATTAAAAAATTAAAAATTAAAAAAAGGAAAAAATAAAAAATAAAAAAAGGGAATGAAAAAGAAAAAGGAAAAGGGAATGAAAAAAAAACAATCAAGAAAAAAGAAAGAACAATAAAGAAAAAAGAAAAATGAAAAGAAAAATGAAAAGAAAAATGAAAAATGAAAAGAAAAAAGAAAAGAAAAAAGAAAAAGAAAAAAGAAAAAAGAAAAAAGAAAAAAGAAAAAAGAAAAAAGAAA
>JNCO01002023.1:0-20128 GCA_000785685.1 Uromyces viciae-fabae
GACATATACATGACAGCTTGGTTAAACCCCTTTTCCACCTCTTTCTGGCTAAGTTTGCCATCACTGCCGCAACAGTGCAAGCCATAGAGATGAGATTTTTTTTCATTTGTCCTGCCTGTCTCTGATATGATAAAATTCTTTTATATCAGTCTTATTTTTTGTTTGAAATCAAGTATCAAGTTTGAGTCCAAATTTCCCAAACCCCCATGAACTTTAGTCACAAGAATGTGGGAATCACGACCACAAGCGGGTTTGAGCTTTGACCTCAATGAGATTAGTATCAAAATTCAAAATCAAGTTTCATAATGTATTCCTTTCTTCCAAGTTCATTCTTCTTGGCACAGAAATTTTGTCATCCAAATCTCCCAATCCATTTCTTTCAACTTCATCCTGAATGTCTTGACGTTGAACTCTTTTTGTTCTATTGCAAATATGCCAACTTTTTATTTGTCTTTCATGTCAATAATTCCAAATCTCAACTAGCTATGTTACATTTAATTTTAATTTAAGTTGAGTCTCATCTTTTTTACTTTTCAATCCATTTCTTTCAATTTAATCCACCACCAGAAAAATTGAAGCAACCCAGCTTGGCTTCTTTGGCAAGAAAAAAGGAAACCCTTTGTTCCTTTCAAAGAAACTCACCTTGTTTGCTTCATTTTTTCTGGTGGTGATGCTGAATGTCTTGATCTTGATCTCTGTTTGGTCTATTGCAAATATGCTAACTTCTTATTTTTCTTTCCTTTCAATCATTCCAAATCACAACTTGCTATATTACATTTAATTCAAGTTGAGTATCATCATTTTTAATTTTTTTTATAAATAATTGAAACTATGCTAATTACATTTAATTCACATTTAGATTTTTATTTTTTTGACAAATAATTGCAACTATGCCACCTTCTTATTTTTATTTCTTGTTGATCAGTCTCAATCTCAACTAGCAATATTAAGTTTCATTCAATTTGAGTCTCATCATTTTTTTATTTTTTTTTATGAATAATTGCAACTATTCTATGTTTTTCTTTGTCTTTCTTGTCAATAAGTCCAAATCTCAACTACCAATATTAGATTTCATTCAAGTCGAGTGTTTTCATTCAAGTTGAGTCTTGTTGTTGTTGTTGTTGTTGTTGTTTTTTTTTTTTTTTTTTTATAAATAAAGGAAGAAAATAAAACTGATAAACCTTTATTTACAAATTATAGATATTTGGAGAATCTTTAGATGATTTTTTTCAAAATGTAATTGGATTAGATTTGATTTTAAACTATGATTAAAGCAAAGTTACTGCTTTTGATTTTGAAATATGATTAAAGCAAAGTTACTGCTTTTGATTTTCAATCCTTGTTAATTGAAAAGGCAAAAAGATTGTTTCTAACAATATAATCTCATCTTCATATAGTGGCACCCAATCATGTGAATGAGTTAAGTTATTTCCCAACACATCCACTGGCATCTGTTTGGTGAAAGACTGGACAGAAATCAGTGGATGTGATATGGGCCATGAATTTCTGCACAAACTTTGAGAGATCCAGATTTCAGAGAATTTAATAAAAAAAGTAATCAGAATAAGAAGAAAAAAAAAAAAGGGAAGGGAAAGAGGACAAGACAAAGAAAGAATTTAAAAAAAAAAGGTACAACAATCAGCAGAATAGAAAAAAAAGAAAAAAACAGAGGAAGTAAAAAAAAGAAAAATCAGAAAAATCAGCAAACCAAAAAAAAGTAAAGGCATAATCAACTTTTAAACCAAATTATGATAAAAACGAGAAATGTGACTTTTTCCTTGGCCTTGAATCTGTGAAAAAGTCATTGTGTGAAATGATTCATCCCACCCATCATGTAGAAAATTTTCTGAATAGACAGACCAAACCTGGTTTATCCCAACCATTTGGCAGTGCAATTGATGCACCCTGCAAGCAATTTCCAATAATTGTGCAAGGTTGATATGATCGCTGGCTGGAAGGGGCATCTTGAGTCTTCCAAAAGAGCCTTTTATGGTGTGCGTTCCCCACTCAGCTGTTTGAAGTACAGAGATAAGCTATCTATTCAGACATAATAATTTTGCATACTCTTCTGGGTTGTCAGCAAGTACATCCCCTTCCTTGATGGGTGCCAAGATTTGGTTTTCTATCCATTTCGCTTTGCAAGGGAAGGTGGTCTCCCTGAGTATTCTAAAACCAGGTGGAGTTTGTGTGAGAAGCTTTCCATATAGTTTTTGAGCCACAACTGCATCATTCCAGGAGCCTGGGGAATTTAGATCTGCACTCATGAGGGTTCCATCAGGTGCAAAAAAAAGCACATTGCAGCAATAATGGGCACAAGTTCACCCATTGTAATATGCATTTTAAATACTATGAGAGCAATGCATCAGTGTTTACTACCATGGAAAAAAATAATAAAGCAAAACAGAAAACTTATTCATCATCTTCAGAAACTAACACTGGTAAGTTCAAACCATCTACAAATCAAAAACATCTAGTGAGAAGTGGATATTTGGATTCTGTCACTGCAAGAATTATTGTGTCACATTCCTAAATCTGGCATTACATCAGTTTGAAAAAAGTGATACCATATCAGGAAAAGCTGGTATTGAATCTAATAGAGGTGATATTGCATCTAACTAAAATTATATTGCATCTAACTAAAATTATATTGTATCTATCATAGTGGAGAGTGCATCATCAGTTCAACCCATTCAATATCAAAATAACTGACTTTGTATCAGATTTTTACATCTGATATGATTTCCATGGGCCAAAAAATTGTATCAGACATAAAAATGTGATATAAATTCAAAGATGTTGATATTAAATAGTTTGAGTAGATGAAATATCTGTTTTGTGAGATTTTGATATCATATTAGGTAGATGTCATGTCATTTCAGGTAGATAAAATTCCAATTTGTCTGATGTAATATCAGATTTTTCCAACTGTTGTAATGCCAGATGTAGGAATCTGATACAATCACCCTGGCAGTGTATCATCTTGGTGTATCTTTGAATTTGATGTTCATTGGGCCAGGTGATTTTTGCTTGAGGTATGGAAAGCAAGTCTTTAATTAAAATATTGAGTCCAGTTTTGATGTAACAGGAGCATACAGCAGGAGTCAGTGTAAATATTTGTTGGAGGCTAATTTTATAAATTATTGAGCTGATCCATTGGAGAATTAATTCCAGGCATCCTCCTGAATCCAGACTACAACACCAATATTGTGCCTCCCCATTGGGATTAACATCATTTAATTTTTGGGAGATTGGTTCAAAGTTCCAAATGTCTTCAAATAGATGGAGAAGAAGTTCAAATGTGGCAACCTCAATACCCATTGTGGTGATGTAAGACCACTAGTTGTTTTTTGCTTGGAGGAGGAAAGCTCTAAGAGCTTTGAGTCATTGGATCAGGTGGAAGATCCAATTGGGTAAGGTAAGTGCTTAAAATTCTTTGGGATGGTCTTTTAGTTAAAATGACTATTGAAGCAGCAGCAGAATGTTCTTCTTCTTCTACAATTGTGCTGTTCATGTTGCTGATGAGCCATAGGATGAATTGATTGGAAGAGGGTGAAAATTCATATGATTTATAAGTTTAATCCATTTTGGAAAAAAATTGCTTTATGGATTGGGAGGAGGAGATTTCAATTGTTGTTAAGAATTTGGGGGTTGGCAGGGGATGAGTTTGGAGTTTGGCACCAATCTACCATTGGAATAAACCTCAAAGGTGACAGGATACTGCATCTGATGGACATAATTTTTAGAGCTCTAAATTAGAGTTTAGTGCTCTAAACTCTAATTTTGCGCTCTAAATGAGGATTCTGAAACCAACAGGAATCCCTCCAGTAACTCAGATTGGGCTCCCCTACTAGGCCTTAGTGAAACCAGTCTAATTTTAAAATTTTTGCTTGCAACTTTGTTTTTGCACAAAATAAATTGGTCCAAGCTCTTACATATGAAACAAAAAAAAAAAGCAATATCCCACAAAAATCAAAATCAAAAAAAATGGCAATTAATTATGTATGAAAAAAATAAAAATTATATGTACACGGAAAATATGAATACATGAAGAAAACATTTGAAAAAAAAAAAAAAAAAAAAGGAAGAAACCTAAACCCCCTACTCCCACCCAAAAAAAAAAAAAAAAAAATATATAAAAGTTTATCTCACTATGGAGGAATATAAAAGATAAAAGGAGAAAAAACAGCGTAAATGAGAACCCAGTTCCAAAATTTTTTCATTTATTGATTTATTTTATTTTTTCATTGATAAAAAACACTACCCAAAAATTGAGTACTATTTTTAAATTTTAAATTTAAATTTTTTTTTTTTTAGGTATGCTAAGTTGTGTTAAGCATAATATGAAGAGCCAACTAAGCAATCATTTAATATAGTTAACTCTTCTTCACTGAACATTTTTTGTCCTTCAAACCAAGTCTATAAAAAAAAAAAAAAAAAGAATCTCAGTGTAAACCCCAAACACCTGAGAAAGAGATATAAGATTTTAAAACCAAGCCATTATGATTTTATTTTAATGATTTGTTTTATTATGTCTTGAAGGGAAAAAAAGAACAAAGAGGAGAACATACATCTTGATGGGTATTTTTAAATACCGTCAAAGTATTTCTAGCGGTTGTAGAAATAATAGTAGGAGAACTCAAATGAGTGCATAAGTTCTGGACTAAAACTTGAGGAGCCCAAGCAGGGACATCATAAGGGAACGCATTAACAAGCGCTGAAGAGCCTAAAACCGCCGAATGAATCTTGATTAAGGTTGCTTGATACCTTTCTTTCTCAATCCCATTTTCATCCAATCTTTGCTTGGGTAAATGATTTATTTCTAAAGTTTTGGTGAATTTTTCTTTTAAATTTAATATCGATTCTCGTTCTGAACAATGCACTAGTCCTGATAATGATATCGCTGCCCCCTCTCTCACTTCCGTATTAGAATCCTCTAAGAGTTGACATAAACTTTCCATGATCTCCGTTACTTGTGGTCTTGTTAAATTATAAAGTTGATGAAAAAAGAAAACTTAAAAACACACGGGGGTTATTCACAAAAGATGATCGGAGCGGATTTTCGTTAGCACAGAATCAAAAAAAAAATTCCATCAAGTGTTTGTTTCCTCATTCGAAATACCAAAGAAAAGCCACTTACCTCTAAGTACTGCGAGTACATCCAATCGAACTTTCCAGCTTTTTGCTTGCGCAAGTTCCAATAAAGTAACCAAAAATTGTTTGACTAGCCTAGAAGGCCAAGCAACACTTGACAGAGTCATTAGAATGGAATATGAAAGTTGACTGAGCTCTTCATTGTCTACCATCTCGTGCATGTAGAAAAGCTCGGGGATTATACGGGGTATAAAAGGAAAGATTGCGGCCTAAAAAAGAGAATGATGTAGACGTGTTCTAAATATTTATAATCGACATGGCTACTTTTTTTAGAATGTATGAAACGAAAAGACGGACGGACTACTTGAACGTCGCTCAAACATGACCAAAGCCATGCTAGTACAGTCATCGAGCATTTATCATACTCTTGGTTCCCGTGTTGGGCTGGCAGTCTAATCTCTCTGAAATGTTTCATGTCTTTCAACAAAGTCTCTAGCGCCTCATTTAATCGTGTTTCTCGATTGAGTAAGGGCTCGTCTTCCTCAATTCCTCCTCGACAGGCTTCAAGAAAAGACGAGAGATCTCGAAAAGAGGGCGGCGTTTCTGCTTCGTGTAAAGATCGCAAGTTCAAACTGACGCACGACCGGACCTTCGAAAGAAAAAGCAAATACGATATTACGAGTCAATTTTCATTTTTACCCAATTTTTATGATTAAAAGCTGCATAACAAACCTCACAATAATCATGAGTAGTAGATTTCCAATATAGTTCTGTATACTTGGGCAATACAGGTTGTAAAAACCGCCCTAACAAAAACTAATTTTTTGAGTAACAAAGCTTAACCATAAACAGAAGTAAGACACAAAAATGGATAATGACCTACAGTCGAGAGCTCTGAGAAGAGAGCCAATGAATTGATGTGGTTTACTCGTCAAAAAAGCTGAGGCATTAGTATCGGGTTCTAGATTAAAAATGACTGCAAAGTAACGAAATATCAACATCCGAAGTCATGGTCAGTAATGAGAATTTAGAAAGAAACGAATGTCAAGCTCACAGTCGACCAGAGGTTGATTTCTTCGAGGATCCCTTCCCCATAAAATGCAATCCACGCACATCACCCAACAGCTTAAGACCACAGGTGTGATTGAATCATAGATTTTCTTAAAACGATCTGAAAACCAGCCCCAAATAACGTCCTGTTGTTTCAACGACCACTGGGAAAGAAAATATGTCAATGTTGACTCATCCCCAAGGAAATAATAATTGGTCTCCTTGAAAATCAAACTGACATGCTTAGCGCCCCGGATGACACCTTAGAATGTATCATAACAGACAGACATGAGCTGTGAATCATAGCCTTAATACAAAACAGCCAACAATTGATGAGTTACTTACCACTAATTATTTCAGTTGCTGCTCTCTGTTTATGTCGATCACTTGGGTCATCAAGTAGTTCTTCCAATGTGGGCAAGAGAGGAGACCACATTTCAGCACCAAAGATCTGGAAAATTGATTCTGAAAGCAATCAAGTCATACGAAAATCAATTTTTCTTATGAAAACATGCAAGCGTGCAAGGAAAAAGAAAAACTCACTTATTAACATGAGATTTTCACAGCTGTAGCAAGCATTATAACCCATAAGTAAGTGTCACACGCGAATCATGACCTCCATTAGCTTGAGCTCAAAAGCAATAACTCAACGAGAGGTAATTTCGTGTGTGTTCTTGGCTCAAATGAGCTCCTATCTTCTTCCAAAATGTCTCCTGTTTCATGACTCCCTTAAACGCGCATAACGCAGGCCCCGACCCACTTTCCCATTGCATGCCGCCATCGTCAGGTGGTGGTTTGTAGGCTTTTGCGGAACCACCAATTAACCATCCAGTACGGAATTTATCAACTAAATACTCTGGACGATCTCTCATAGGACATTGTAAAACTGTAAGGAATCTGGTACGAATCAAATGATCAGATTCAAATGAAAGACTGAGAAATAGTGAAAAAAAAAAATCCTCAACTAAGAGCGTACTTTTTAAACTCTTCTTGATTTTGTGATGATGAAACGTTGATGGTTGTTTGAAGTGGGTTATGAGATTCTTTTTTTAAAAGACCTTCGTTTGACCCAGCAAAAGTTCGAAGTTTAACAAAATGAAGCATTTTTGTAATTACTGTAACTGAAAGTGTTCGTTTAGAGGGTAATTCGGAGTTCAAGAACTCATTCACGAAATATGTCGCGACTCGGGCATCGGGAGGCTGCGATAGAAAGAGGAGCACCGCCAAATGTATCTCAGAATTGGGTAAACCTGATACATGAGCATGTGAGGGAAAAAAGTGCACCTCGTCTCGTCTTAAAAAGCTACTGATCAAGCGATTCGCATTCAAGGAATACTTCCAGTGCGTGGCAGGATCCTGGGCAATATGAAGTAACTCTGAAACCTGTCCAACAGAAGAATTGCTTAGAGCCAGTGAAGCCAAGTAGAAGTAAAGGCTTTGAGAATAAATCCTAACCAATTCCCTATACATTTTGTCCTTAGCTACTACCCGTAATTTTCTTCTAGATTCCAGGATCTGGGTTATCTTAGGATCCATAGACTGTGTAATTAGCTCATCATTTAAACATTTGATCATCTCATCAGTGTTATCAGCCTTAATTGTACTTTTTAACGTTGACATCTCTTGCCGACGCAGAAATAATTGGCTCAGAAGGCTGTAGAAAACATGTATGCAAGAATTAATTGATAAACACGGGCGCGAAAAATAATGATACACTTACTTTGACACCAGCGACTGAATCGAGGACTACAAAGCCAGTGCAAAAAAAGGATAAATCGATATGACTCGGAATTCGAAGAATAAACTGGAAAACACTTAGACAAACCTTGTCCGAATGTTGACAGCCAAGCAATGAAACGCAGAAGGTATAACAAAATTCTGGGTGTTGGAGACAATATTTATAAAAACTTCTAGTGGCCAAGACATAGATAGCACCCTTCATTCGATCAGACTCAGTGCCAGGTTTTAGAGAATGCAGTAAAGTTGGTAAGACTAGGTTACGACTCCCATCATATGTGTTACCTGAAGAGCATATCATATGGTGAGATAAGATAAAAAGTATTAATATTTTATTTATACTGAGAAAACTTAGGAAAGATGACAATGAAAGCGGCAATTTACAAACTGAATCCAAAACTCTCTGTGCAGATCGTCTAATGGAAACCCAAGAAGAAACCGAAAACTCGGTTAGATCTTTGATAAGTTGATCATCAGCAGCACTTCGTTGGGCTAAAAATTTAAGCGATCGCAGCCTGGTGAAATGCGCCAATTGAGCCCGGCAGACTGGAGCAAGAGCAAGATAAAATAAAAGTGTATTAGGAGCCGCCAAGCAACCACGAGAAAGGGGTATTAAATGGACTCACTCCATGCGATTCTCGGGAATTCTGATTGTGCCTTTGACATCCGACTCTACTCGGGAATGAAGAATGGCATGTTGACATCCTCTCTCATTGAAGAAATGGTATATATAAAAAACTCACCAAATCTTGAACAAATTTATGGCTTTCTTTGTGATAATCATAAACGGCACTTTCGCACCCATAATCCAACAAGATTGAAGACATCAAGGATACTATGGATTCGACGCATTTAATATTGTCTTCTAATAGTTCTACCTTCGTCGCGGCTAGATGAGCCAATCTGGAAACTGATGTTTTAAATTTCATCACCCTGTGATATCTAGGGTCTGACACGGATAATTGTATGCCCGTTCGCATGATTGGTACGTCCACTCCAGCTCCAGGAAGCGGCTCTCTGAAATTAGAACAAAATCAGACCGCAAAAATTAGCACGTGCGTATTAATTATTCTGGATGTGATGAGCATTTAGTTTCAGGTGACAAGTAGTGGATCGTGCGAGTTTCTTGCGCAGTTGATATACTCTGTGTAAGTTTCCCTTGGTTTGATCCCAAGTGTGAACCACAATATGAACCTAATGTCACCTGATAGAACTGGCTGAAATTGTTGATTTGATGCTAATTAGTTGTTGTTTTTTGAGAAAAATAAAAATACTGACCCCCAATGGGTGGCCGGATCACCTGGATGCTCAGGTGGACCCATGATGACAAAAGAGGATATTCCAGAGACGACGAATTTGGCGATGGCACAAAGTTTCACAAAGTTGCATTTTTGATCATGATTGAGACTAGACTGGTGAAGCAAGGCATCCAGCTCCAAGATGTATGGTTGGACAATCTCTTCAAGGATTTCAACTGCAAAGTCTATTTCCTCTGCCGATGGAGTGTGCCATTGAACCTAAAAAAAACGTGCGCGCGTATTTTGTATAGTCAGTGATCAAAGGTAGAAAATTAAATTCGAAATTGTTCATGAACGTGAAAAAACAACTCAACTATGACATCAGCAGCCTTGTAGGTCTTTCCCCACAGGCTGCGAATAGCTTTTTCAGAATCTGGAGCAGAATAAATGATGATCGGAATATGAGATTATAGTTGATTTTGGACGCTGTAGCTTTTCTCTATTCCTCTTCTTCTTTTGCACTGTGGCCCGCTATATAAGAGTTGGGGAAGGGCAGGGAAAGAAATATGTAAATATTCAGGTACATACATGAGCGATTCCATTCGTCGGGGTTTAAAAAACGACTTTCTTGCGGATAATATTCAATCAAAGCTCTTAAAATAGTGTACAAGAAAGTTGATGTATAGACATAAGATCTTTCAGATTTACAATCTTTTAAAATTAATTTTAACAAGCTCATTATTGATTGTTTGAATTCCAATAACTGTCAACGGCATAATTCAACCAACCAAGACAAAAAGGTCAAAAACAGAATCAATATCACCGTGTTAAAAGATTGAAAGCGCTGGTTGCGTGAACAACAAAGTGATCAAAGGGAGATGGGAGATGCGTGAATTCTTTGATGAATTTTGAAGAACGTACCACAACTCCAGAGTTAGTCGAAATCCCGATCATTATGCTAAAGAACCAATGAAGGCGAAGATCAGAATTGGTAGTGGAACCAGTGGACATGGTATAAACTGAAGCGGCTCCTGATTCGAGTTCAGCACGAATACGACTATCACATAAAGGATAAGTATATTGGAAAGTAATGGGAGAAGCAATTCCCCTAGATAAAGAGCTAGCTATCATCCCCACAGTTTTGACCATGTTCGATCTGACATTATCACATATATACGACTTGAAGTAGTCAACCATCATTGGTACAAGATCCGCGGAGATCGCCTTGCACAGTTCATCAAATGAAGCGCATAAAAATGTGATCGTGTTCTCCTCTAGTTTCCCACCTGTTTTCTCTTGTTTACCCTGCGGTTCGGGTAAGTTTTCAAAAAAGCTCATCACTCTTTGAAAGTAAGTCAAGGCCCAATCCGAGAGAAAGGTTGCTGATTCTATAACTGGTTCACTGTCTGTCTGGGTTGTTGTTACAAATCCTGTCGTTAGCTCCGAAAACGCTTGATCATCATTCAAAATCTCATGTTGTGCATCATTAGCAACCGTGATACCACTAATTTTGATTTTCGATACTGCTTGTAGAACGAGCATCGCACTGTGCATCGTTTTACTTGGGTCATTTGGATCGATTCCAGGCAAGAGCAAGTCGAGAATGATAGTCAAATTCGAAGGACCACTTGGAAACGACTTGGAATTAAGCATGGTTCCTATCACAGATGTCAATGCAGCAATACATGCAGTAGTCCGATGTGTCTAAATAAAGAGTTATTCAGTCATGAGTCATAGTGATAGAAAAGCGATATAAACCATCTTAGTTTGCTTTACCTCTAGCAAGCCCTCAAGAGCCATGAAAGAACTTTGGACGATTGGGGTCACAATCACACTTGGTTCCAGGTATGCGGCAATTTTAAGTGCATGTTGAGTCCAAGCAGCCGCAACCGGATCCTTGGAAAACATTGACATTAAAAGCACTGGACTCAGCATGTTCACAAATCGATTTTTGATACGTTCTGTTAACTTCCACTGAGAAGGAGTAGTTTGATCAGCTCTGGCTTCTTGGCTCCAACGACGGGCGAATTGCTTTGTGAGATGATGGATGAAGCAAGTGAGCTTGGAAGACCAGCGGCCATGATTAGAAGGATGAAAGAAAGTTTCCATGGCTGTTAACAATTTAGACAATGCCGTCAGTGCCTGACAACCACCTGACTCGGTATCCTCGGACATTGAATAAATCAGAATTACGGCAAATGACTTGAGTGTATCAGAAGGTTTTAGCATCTTGAGGACGCGAGAAGATAATTTGGCATCGGTAATCTTAGCGCCATAGGTGGCAGATGCTTTAACTGTCTGAGAGCCAACAGGCACGCTAAAATGTCGAATACACTGAGTCATGATGAATGACCACTGGCGCAGGGTATAAATTCCGACGTCTCGACGAATGCCATTCCAAGCGCCCATATTCTCGAATTCCGATATGGTATTTAGGGCTGCTAGATTGAAATTTTCATCATGTTTTAAATTTTTGAAAATATGTTCAAGGCGTGGATCACTAGCATTAGGGTCAAGGTGTTTTTGAGAGAGCCTTGCAAGGAGATCAAGCCATTGAGAGTCCCAATTTTGACTTTGGAAAGTAGTCCAGAGTCTGAAAATGGAATCAAACCAAGGAGTTGGATGGCTGATCGGCAAAAAGTGGCACAAGAGAGACTGATTAATGAGAACCATGTTGACATCTGAGCCATCTAGCTTGTGTAATAAGAATTCTAATATTTCCATGGCAGCGTGCGGAGGGAAGTACGGGTTGGCAAATTCAGCCAGAGAGAGATAAGTAGAATAGACCATTGTCAACCCGGTGGAACGTGACCCAGGGAGAAGCTCAGGATGAAGAACATTAAATAGTAGTTTCCAATCTAACTGAAGATCTCGAATATCCAGATGCCTCTCTGTTCTATAAAGAAAGAAGGAAAAAAGAGTTGAGAACGCAAAAAAAAAAAAAAAAAAAGGACGGATAGGAGAAGACTGCGGTAGAACGACGGATGAATGTTACTCACCTCAGTAAACCTATTAGTAGCTTGACTAATAATGTGACGGTATTCGGATCCAACCCCGGAGAAGCTGAAAATGAGAAGCAAAGAAGGAAAGAAAAAGGTTGATTGAGTCATTCCGGACAGAACAAGGGAATTGATAAATGAAAAAATAAACTAAAAAAAAAAAATGTACTGGCAAGATTATAGTACAGTGCTGCCAAGCGAGCCCTGAGACTACGTTTGATAGGGTATCGAAAGTCCAACCATGTTTCAACAAACTGATGCCAGTAACTGAAAGAACTATAAAAGCAGGAATAGAACGGGTTAGTAACTCAATTAGATTAATAAAAAAAAAAAAAAAAGAGGGAAGGATGAACCATTTGAAATCTTGTGCATCTGCAGCTTCCAAAAGATGTTTGATGATCAATTCCAAATGATTATCCATTTCAGATAGTGATTCTATTTCATAAGGCATTAAATTTGCATGAAGTTTTTCAGCTCTATTTGATTCTATTGGAGATTGAAGATGACTTGGGATGACTCTAGTAGGAGTAGTTTGATGAATTGAGGGTAGTGATGAAACTTGAGTTTGTTTTTCATCCTCTGAAAAATGACCATGTCCATTTTGATCATCATCTTGTTCTAATTGATCCATTTCAATGGATATGGATCAATCCTAAAAATGTAGTTGTATTTTTTAATTTTTAATTTGTCGATCAGTTTTTTAAATTCTGACTGAAGAATGTCAATGAAAGGGGATGATGGCGTCATCGGTACTCTGAGGCAAAGCGACGTCAATAAGTTGAATTCAACAGGTCTCAGCGACGTCAAACCCTAGCAATCATTTTAAATCATTCAACTTCTTTTATTGGGAGTGGAATAAAGCAAGAATGAAGCTATAATCAACATTTGAACTTGATCTAAAATCTATCCCTATGTAATTCTGTTTCTTTTTATTTTTAGTTGGGTTTGGGTCCAGTTTCTTTTATGCAGGGATTTCAAAAGGGAAAAAAAAATTTAAATTAATGAAAAATCAATAAATAAAATTTAAATTGTTTTTTCTTTTCTTTTCTTTTTTTTTTTTTTAATTAATTCAATGACTTATCGTACTTCATTACATCAAGCTCTTTATGATTCTCTTCAATCAATTCCAACTGAAAAATTAAAACCACGTAAATTTGAACTAACTACATTAGTTACAAAACCATTTAGAACTTATACTTTATTTCCACATGCACATGATCCAACAATTCCAATTTTAAGAACAGATTATCTTATTTTATTAGCAGAAACATTTAATGATTATAAATCAAAATTAATAGATAAACAAATTACTGTACCTATATTCGCTCTTGAAGCTTCTCTTTATACAATTTCTAATACATCAGTTCAAATCCTTTATATTTCTAAAATTGATACTACTGGTTTATCTCCTTTACCTGCTCCTTCTTCTTTACTTACAAATAATTTTTTATCTTATTTCTTATTTAATTTACCTAAATCTATTCTTAGTTTAAGAATTCATATCTTTGCTCGTGCGGCTAGAGAAGGTCAATACTTATTTCCAGCTAGTGCTGAAAATGCTTTAAATGGTCCAGGTGATGGCGCAAAATTAGATAATAATAATAATAAATTATTAGCTGGTAAAAGGATTTTAGACGATCAACAGTTAGTTAAATGGTGGCATAAAACACTTTCTAATGTTATTATTGGATATCATACTTTTAAAAAAGATAAAATATTAAAATCTTACTACATTTTACCCGGTTTTGATGAACAAGAATCAAGTGAAATTTTACCTATATCCAAAGAAATAAAAGAAATTTGGAATTATGGACATCCATATAATAATCAAATCTCAACACCTTTTTTTAAATATAATTCTAATTTGAATCATCAATTAAAATTTCATCTATTAGCTGATTTAATTCCTGCATTTAATGATGATCCAAAAGCAAGATTTTTACATTCAATCGGTGATTGTTCTACTAATCCTTCTGGTGAACCTGGTGATTGGGATGATGCAATTCTAGAACGTTCTTCAACCGCTTTAGAAAATGATCGAAATCGTGAAAGAATTAAAATTAATCAAATTTCACCCGATGAGTTTTGGGATAGAATGGGTGGTCGTCAAGAATGTTGTGATGGTCATGTTAGCGCTTTCTTCGTTTTGATGCTGAATAGATCAGATTTAAATAATTCATCAATTTCCAATAAAAGTCCTTCTTCAAATCAGGAAGATTCTCAAAATAATCATCACTTGAACACTACTATTGCTAATAATAATGGTCACTCTAAAAACCATGAAACTCCTAAACATTTGATTGGAGTTTCAAGAAATATTTGGATTAAACTTTGGTCTAAAGTGAGGAATTTTTTTTATTTTGTTAATCATATTTATTTTTGGTCTAAAAAAAAAATTAAAATTTTCTCATTTATTAATGTACTCTTTTCTTTTTTTTTACAAAATAAAAGATTCATAATCACGATTATGCAAAATTAGAAAGTGCATCAATTGGATATCAAAGCTGGAAAGAAGATGTAAAATCAAGTATAAATTCATCATTCTCAGAGTCTCAACTTAAGAAGAAATCAAAAATGAATGATCAAAACATTTCTACAAATGTAAAAGAAGTCAATAATGAAGATTCTATAAACAAGGATAATAATACAGAGAACAAGAAAAATTCAAGTGATTTATCTTCTTTTGATAATTGTCATTCAGTTATTCTTGTTGATAATTCTCTTAAACCTTCATCCCTTCTTTCGAATCAAAATGGGTTGGATACCTCCAAACGATTTCATGACGAAAAATCATCTCAAGTTAACGTCCTTCAACCTCGTAAAAAACCTAAAAAATGATTTATTTATTTTTTTCCTTTTTACATGTTTTTCCTCTGAATTTTTTTTACTTTTCTTTTTCTTTTAAATTCTTTTTTTTTTTTTTTTTTTTTTTTTTACAAAAATAATTAAAAGCATTTTTTTTTTTTTTTTTTTTTATGGATTGGAAGAGCTTTTATTTGAAAAAATATATAAATTTATAATGCAATTAATCTAAATCAGGAATCTAAAACAAGATCTTAAGCTTACCAGCCAAGCTTCAAAGCCCCTCGAGAAAAAAAAGTCTGAGATGTTGAAGAGATTTAAATTTAAAAATTAAATCACATAATTTCTTAAATTCATTTCAAAATGTTTAGAAGTAAGGATTTTTTGTTTTTCCTTTCAATTTTGAAATGACTTCAAATATTTATTCTTTTTGTGGATAAGAAATATGCATATATATATATCTTTCTTGGTATTTAATTTTAGCATCACAATTGAATTACTTATGAAATAAGAATATCTAGTTTTATCCTTGCAGCTTTATTTTGTGTGGGTTGATCTTTTTTTGTTTTTTGTAGTTTGTTCCTATGAATGACAAGGTAGAGTGAGCAGCATTAAATAGAAGAAACAAATAGGGATATCAGATTGAGGGGTACTGCCTCAGTAATCTCAATTGGATATACAAGAACTCAAAATTATTTAACCGCTGTAATCTGGTGGAAGAATGACATTCGCAGTAATTAATTCAGGTTTATGTTTGCTAGCGTAATTCAAGACAGTTGGTATGTTATCATCTTGTAATGAATTAGATATTGCACATGAAATTCCTGTAAATATTGCATCTTCTCATTAAAATTATATATTCCAAGAAAATCAAAATAAATAAAAAAATTAAAAAATAAAATAAAATGTCAATAAAATGTCAATGAAAAAGTAAGAAAGGTAGAGAAATACTGATAAGTGATGAATTCAGAGAAAGAAAAAAGCAAAAAAAAAAAAAAAAAAAAAAAAAAAAAAAAAAAAAAAAGAAATATCATCTAACCATCTTCTTTTCCAACGCGATTGCATGTAACAAATGTACGATTTTTCAAGTTCCATAGTGGTGTACATCGTGCTGTCCAATGACTTAATTGCTCTACAGCTTCTTCTCTGCTTTTTCCACTTTCCGTAAAGTGAGGGTCTGGTTGTGGGCCGATGTCTAACCAAGCCATACAACATAATAACATCTCTGCATTATTCTTAGCTGCAAATGAACTGAGTTCATATGCTTCAAATGGGGCTTCAAAACGATTAGGACTCAACTGATCGAATAAATGGACAGATGAAAATCAATAATATTTCAGTTAGGAGTGAGTTATATCTTTTAAATTTGTATCGATAAAAAAAACTCAACATCCATGCAAATCCCAATGCAACATTTGACAGGATTTCCTGGTTTACCATCCACTCTTGCGATATTCAAATCCATGGCTAAAAAACCTTCACCTGGTCTAGCCCAAAGTGGATCTACGGGTGGATAAAGTTGAGTTTTATGATATACTTTTAATAGTTCACCTGAATTTGAAACTATTCCCATAGCATTATAAACCTGTTTAACTTCTGGTTCTTCAATCTTTTGTGCAAATCCAATCATGACATGACAATTCAATCTTTGAGCTAATAAGAAATCATTCCGATCATACAAGAAAAGAAAGTTGTTATTATAGGTGGATCAAGATTTCTAATTAATGAATAATAATAATAATAATATAAAGAAAATAATTAGTAAAAAGTTCAACTTACCAGTCTTTTTGGCCCATTGGATCGATATGCCATCAACATGAGATTCAATAAAAGGTTGGATATCATCAAAAGACCTAAAGTTATAACCTGTTCAAGCCATAATAATTGAGCCCTATTCGCCTCTTTTATTCATAAAATATTCAAAGTAAAAATTAATTACCCGTGAAAGCAAGCTCAGGAAGAATAAGTAAATCGAGATCGTTAGGTTTTAACCTACAAACATAAATTATAAAGTTAAATTCCATAAGCTCAGAACTAAAAAAAAAAATTGATCAAAAATTTATTAATAACATACGATGAGATAAGATCATTAGCTTGTAAAATTGATAACTCAGGTTTCTTGAAAATTGGATCAAGTTGTAGTAATCCTATTTTACTCGTACGACTCATTGTACGGGAAATAATGAAAATTCGCGCTGATATCGAGCGAAAATACAGAATGGTAAGTTTTAATTATGTAGAATGTTGATTCACAATTGATCGAAGAATTTATGGACATCATGAGGTTACATATCGTAAAACTAGTCCTGACGTCTTTCAAAACCCACAGCAGATCATAAGCTAAGCTCACGGCGCGGTCCGACCCAATGGGCCAATCATGGATAAGCTGGACTCACGGCGCGGCACGGTTCGGGACCCAGTCTCTCTTTTTTTTTTTAATCCTGAAGTTTCTCTGATAAAATATTTTCTTTGTCTTGAATTAGAGGTCGAAAAACGAGAAAAATTACATTTGAAGACTTTTGGGAATGAATGGTCATGCATTAATTAAGTACATAAATACATAAATTTCCTTGCCTCTGTACATTCAAACGAAGTTTCTGGAGAATTTTTTTATTTTTTTAAAAAAATGATTACAGAAACTCAAGAAACCAATTTGTTGGAAAGAAACTATTGAAAATTCATTGAAATATTGGGAATTTATTAAAAAAAAAATCCAATTAGAAATAAATCAGACAAGAAATTTACTGAATATGGTATTCATAAACATGTTATTGATGGACCATTTGCTGAACATCTTTGTAATTTCAAGGCAGAAAAAAAAAACCCCCTTATCAGAAGTAACCTACCAATTCCTGATGAGCTGAGATTTTATCTTCCTCTAAAACTAAATTATCTAGACCAAAAGAAAAAAAATAACCACAACTTGGACTTTTCAGCCCTTTTTTTTCATTTAAATGTTTTTTTTCTTTTCTATTCCTCTTTTTGAAAACAGAATTTTTTTTAGCTTTTTTTTTTTTTTTTTGAAAAGCAGGCTTTGATGGTCTCAAGGATACAACTATGGAGATGCTTCAATTTTTTAGATTGTGTTTTTTTTAATAGATTTACACCTTGAATTTTTGATATTTTTGAGAGAAGGAGGGATTTGTTGATCAAGGAGTGGAGGAACTTTAAATCAGAAAGTTGATCATTTAAAAGACTCAGACTTCATGACTTTTTATTTCAAATGAAAAATGAGAAAAAGAGTAGTGTAAATGTCACAGAGATGTGACATGTCTATAAAAATAAAAATAATAATAAAGAAATCTTCTGTAACACTACATGTGGAGACAGGACTAGAGAAGATTCAACTGAGACACTACAAGGAATCAGGACTAAATGATTCATCTGAGACACAATAAGGAATCAGGAATAAATTAATATTAGAATGAAAAAATACAAGTATTCAGAATAAAGAGACTCAATAAAATTAAACTGAACAACTACAATGTATCCAGAATAAAGTGACTATATAAAATATAAAATTAGAACTGAACAACTACCATGTATTTAGACTAAAGTGATAAGATCATCTCACTACTACCAATAATATAAATATTATAGAGGACAGATTGATTTTAATTGTAATTATGAAATGAATAATTAAAAGGGAAAGAATACTTGAGAAAATAATTGAGGATGAAAGCAACTAATCCTAGAAAAACAACAACTTGGGGTGGTAAAGTATCTTTTTATTAATTTTATGGACCATTTGCAAATATTCTGAAAAGGTTGAGCCGGTTGAATTATGACAGTCTTTCTCCAAAAATTCTCTCAAGATTACATCCTTAAAGCCCACTATTTTGGTCAAGTATTCTTCAAAAAAATTTTGAGAAAATTTTAAAATACTTCTTCCAGCTGCTCCATTTCATTCCATTAGGGGGTATCAAAGTTAGGAAATCCGCCATTAGAAATCCGCCATTTTTTTTTTTGATCAAATCCGCCATTATTAATGGCGGATTTGTGAAATACACCTACCCCAGGGTAGGTGTATTTCAAAAATGGAAAATGGTGGATTTCATGATTGAAATCCGCCATTTCTCATCTTCTTAACCCCTTTGAGAATTCACTCTCCTTTTTTTATTTTTTACCTTGCTTGCATCATCAACTCAACACACCATACCTAAAACTCAACCAAAAACCGACTCACAAGATCATACAACCAAGCAAGTTCTTTATAGGGATGACTCTGCTTTGGATTTCAACTTGAAAACCTATTTCTTATAAATCAATCACTATCTTCAAAAAAAAAAAACCATCTAACTGCAACCCCCCAGGTAAAGCAAGTGAGTTTTTTTTTTCTCTACTTTTCACTCACCACTCACCTCACATTGACATTTTTTCTTTCTTTAAAAAACTCATCAAAATTCGACTTGGCCAGGTCCAACAGGTGAGTTTTTTTTTCCTCTCCACTTTTCACTCAGCACATTGAAAATTTTTATTCTTTTAAAAAAATTCATGAAAATCCAACTTGCCAGGTCCAACCAGCAAGTTTATTTTTCCTCTCCACTTTTCACTCAACACTCACCTCACATCAATATCCCCTAGGTCAGAAAAGTGAGTTATTTTTATCTCTCCACTTTTAACTTTCCCCTCCCCTCACTTTTCCTTTTTCCTGGTCTCACAAGTATCACAATTATAGACAACTTTAAACAATTCGATCTCAGCCAATATTCATTTGATTGTCAACCATTGGCCAACAAAACTGTAGCCCTCGATCTCAGCTTTCTTTGGAGCAAAAAAATCATGATGATTGGTCTTTTAGTTTAGGAGATATGTATGTTTAAAGTTTTACTAAAATTTATCATACTGTAATTTAACAATGTTTATATTTTAATTTGTTTTCTTCTTTTAAGTTTAAAAATCTCCTCTTCCATCATCCATTTCCCTCTTCCACCACTAATTTAACTCTCCCAGTGTTGTTCATGGAGGGCTCTATTGGGCAAATGGTTCTCCAGAACCCTTCATGTTCACCTGGCGACAACCTTCTTTTCCATAGAAAAGAATAAAACAATCTGATCGTTCTTATTCAACAATCTACCTTCTCTGCCTTCTGTTCACAAAACAAAAAAACAAATTTTACAAAAAAAAATGATTTTAAAACAAGATTTTTTTTTTCAATTGGATTGATCAGAATAAAAGAAAGAAGGGGATCACATGATTTGATGATTCATG
>KN361436.1:8006-20107 GCA_000785685.1 Uromyces viciae-fabae
GGACTTACCATGATGGTTCAAGACAAGGATTGATGGATTTTTTTTTTTTTTTTGATAGGAGACTGAAAAGTCTCCAATACCACTGGCATGTAGATTGACCAGCACCGGAGGTATCAGAGGTGTGTCATAATATTGATCCACCAAATAGGTGGATTGAATTTGGCACAATTTCATGGCTGTGAGTCTGGATATACAAATATCCAGAATTACAAGGTTGCCAAACCCTTGGAAACAACCTTGTACATGTAACAAAACTGTGCACAAGTTTGTGCATAGTTTTGGTGGTTGGCTAAAATATACACACAGGTACAGTCTGCAGCCAAACCGTACTTAAGTGAATATTATTTGAGGAAATAAATTCTCATTTTACAGTATTTGCACTCCAAGCTTCAATTTGATTTTAAATAAAATACTGTAAGTTCAACAACTTATTGGAATTTTATTGTATTTTTTGAAGGAATAATGGATTTAATTACCCTAGGACCAGACTTTGTTATTTCAAAGAAATGGAAAAAGGTTTAACAAAAATTTTTAATGTTCAAATAAATTTTCATAGTAAACAAGAAGAATACCAACAGGCTAGTGTGATGAATTTTTATCTTTTAATAATCTTTGGAAAACATTGGAGGAACTTTAAAATGAAAATGAAAATGAAGAAAAAGAAATTAGAATCATATTTTTAGTGATTAAGTTTTGATTAAGATTTTCTTACTGGCACTAAAGGGTTAAAAAGATCTTGATGCTGTGACAAGTCTTTTATCTAAATTGTTGATTTTATCTATTTTAAATCAGAAGTTGTTTCATTAGTCTTTGAGGGATTAGAGTTGACTGTGTTGAATCAAAGTGAAAAATACCAGTTGGGTTTCTTTATTGATTCTTGATGTGAAGCTGTTGATTTTGTTTGAATTAAATATTTGTAGTTGAAATTTTAATTAAAAAGTTCAGCTTTGAATGAAAGTGAAAGTGAAGTGATTATGGAGTATCTGCACTCCAGGAGATAAAATGTAAAATAAGATAAACTAATAAATAAAAATTGAAAATGAGAATTGTTGCTAGATTCAACATTTTTTTGACCTGAAAAAAACAAAAAATCACAGAGGAACTGCATCATATCTGGTCAGCAATACAGTTGACAAGGATACCTATAAATCATGTAATCCTTGCAATAAAATGTGATAAACACACAAAAAAGGTGATAAATGATACGTGTATTGTATCACTTACACCATTGGCACCAGTAATTTCAAATTTCTCCCATGACCACTGCCAGAAGTGTTTCCTGATTTTTTTTTTTGCTGGTGTATAATTATAGATATAAGTAAATTTCTGAAAACATGGATGAATAAATTAAACTATTTAAATTTTAAGATCTTTAACTACTAATTTTAACCATCTTTATCTGAAAACACATTTGATTGTTTACTTGATTTAACTTAACTGTGATTTATACTATTAAATTCAAAAAAATAAACAATAAAAAATATGGCTGGTAGAAATTCAGGAGTTGAAGAGTTGGCAAATTCTTACAAAGATCAATATATGCAGAAAATCATGTATGTCAAGCACCCCCTTTATAATATCACCTATGTACATATTTACCCAAAATAACTTTACAATATGGTGTTTTTTTTTTTTTTTTTTTTTTTTTTTTTTTTTTTTTTTTTTAGAAATGTATAAGATTCAATCAGGCTTCAGTAAGGACAATAGGATTTTTTTTTTCTTTTTTTTTTTTCTTAGTCATGCATAGTATCAAAGTATAAAATCCAAAATAAGTTTAAATGAAACTTAATTTTAATTGAATTATTTATTTATTTGAATACTTAATGATTCATTTTTTCTTGCTTTTTCATTTTATTTTTTTTTCAAAAAAAAAATAAAAAGAATAGGGGTTTGGTTTTTGCATTGCCCAAAAACTTTGTGGCACCGCCTTTTGACGTCAGGAGGATGTCAAGTATTTTCAATTTTTTTTTTTAAATATTTTAAAAAAATACTTCTAAGGGTCCTAGAATCACCAATTTTTTTTGACAACCTTCTGAGCCCCCCTGCCACATATTCTGAACTTTTTAGCTCAAAAAAAAAACATTGAAGTACTCCTTATTGTTGAATTTCTGAATTGATATGCGGGAAATATGGGCCAAAACCTTTATCATATGTAATTTCACACTATTGGAATGTGGGATAAATTGTTTATCCATGGGGAAGCAAACAAAGTCACTTTAATGTTTACTTTTGTAAACTGTTGATACATGCACCTGTTTTTTGCAAAAGTAAATGTAAAAGTGACTTTGTTTGCTTCCCCATGGATAAACCATTCGTCCCACATTCCAATAGTGTGGAATTACATGTGATAAAATTTTGAGCCCATATTTCCTGCGTTAACCATTTTTTTTATTTTTTTTTTTGATTTACTGTACTCCTTAAATAAGGAGTACTTCAATGTTTTTTTTTGAGCTAAAAAGCTCAGAATATGTGGCAGGGGGGCTCAGAAGGTTGTCAAAAAAAATTGGTGTTTTTAGGACCCTTAGAAGTATTTTTTTAAAATATTTAAAAAAAAATTGAAAATACTCAACATCCTCCTGATGTCAAAAGGCGGTGCCAGGAAGTTTTTGGGTGATGTGAAAACCGGTCCCCAAAAAATATATATATATGTAAAATAAAAAATAAAAAAAACTACATTTTCCAGGATGTTTTGTCAGATAAAAGTTTTCAAAGTGGTTTTTTTTTTCTCTTCATACTCCACATAGATATATATAAAAAAACTGAGTAGGTTCCATGGATGATGAATGATAAATATAAATTAATATTTTTAATATTTTTATTTTTTTATTTATCCTTATTTGAAGTAAATTGGAACGCCAGCAAGATGACAAGCTTTTGCAGTTCGGACTCCATTACGACGTGCAATTTTTATGACTGAAAATAAACAAGATTATGATATTAATATTTTTCTTTTTTTATATTTTGTGATATATTTATGATGAGTGAAAGGTGAAAGGGTAATAACTTACCCGGTAATGTGCAATCACATACTGGTAAATTAAACAAACAGGGTGAATTTAAATCTGTAGGAATAGCTCTTCATGGAAAACATTCAAATCAAAAGTAAAAGGTTTTTATTTTTATTTATTAATTTTGTCAGTACAATTATATACTTCAATTTTTTTTTTTTTTTCTCGTATATTATTTTTGAGTAAGTAAGAGTTTCAATTTATTTTTTGATGATTGATACATAATTATAAATTTAATTTACCCATTTTTATAAGGATTATATTCATATTGATTATACTCTAGTTGACATTTCCAAGAAGATTGAGTTAATATTTCTACGGAGAATTGATGCTTTTCAATTATAAGTGAACTCCCAAAGAATTTCATTCTAGTTTTACTTCCATTGGCTTGAACGATATTAAACATTCTATATGTTTATCAAAAAAAAAAAAAATAAGAAAAATCCTTTCATGTTGGCATTTCGATCCTCCATCTGAAACAAGTTTTTACTTACATGCCGTCTTTATCACAGTAAGATAAAATATCAGGACCTGGGAATGCTCCATTAGGACCTGACTTATTACATGGATCCTATAAAATAGATAAATCGCTAATGAGAACTACTTGAACGCGCCAAAACTACTCACTTAAGAACTTACGCTACCTCGGGTAATATAAACATTCTGGCAAGGCGAAGTAAAAAAAAAAAAATCAGACCCAAGTCGCGTAACAAATCAAATATTTTGCAATAATTATTTTAAAGTAATTTTTTTTTTTAACAAACAAAAAAAAAATTCCAACAAACCTGAGAGCGTAAAATGGCTGATAACAATTGTATCTTAATAATCTTTTCGAGATTCCTTTCTATTACTAACAATGATGATTGTGAGCCAGGCTGTAAGAAGTGACCATTTTTTAAAACTCGGTAAATTCCTCTATCAGTACTAATACCACTTTGAAGGATTTTAAGAGTTGAATTAGCCAATAGTTCTTGAGCTCGATCTTGAAGTAAAGATAAAAACCACGCGTAATGTGTCCACTAGAATGCCATATCATATATTCTCAAGTCTTCAGCCTTCAACTTGATACTAATTTTTTTTTTTTCTTTCTCTCTTTAATTTCACTAAAATTAATTACTGACCTTGGTGTATCCACTCACTACATCCGGTGCAGGTCGAAAAATATTACAATAAAAGCCTATCTCTGAGAAAGTGGTATAAAGTCCGCCTTGCAAAACTAGATAGTACCATATCCCATTGCCCGGTAATAAAAACCCTGGTACAATACTCAAACTTGCTGCAATAATATTTATGATGCTTGGAAGTGATTTTTTTTTTTTTTTTTTTTTTTTTTAAGTGTCGCTAATTTGATAGGAAAATGACTGAGAGGTGGGGAAAGATCGGTGACCTGAATTTATAATGGAGAAAAGATTAAAGTCAATATTCTTCAGCTGGGATTGGATGATAATATGTACAACACATGTACCCGAAAATCAACTCACCATAGAAGGTGCTAACTCTTAAAATTTTTAAAAAAAGAGACCAAAAGTGTTTCTTCCCATGAGCTTAAAAAGTATCAAAAAGAAAAAAACAGTCCCATAAGATCTTTTCAAAAGAAGAAAAAGAAAACTCAGTATTGACCATGAACTGTACCGATCCTGATAAAATCCCACTCGAACCAGTAAATCTTTAATTAGTTATCCTCATTTCTCAAATTTTCAACACTTAATTTATGTAGTTTTTAATATTAGAATTAATTTTTCTTACGAGAAAGCTATTGCTTTATATAATGCATTCATCAAGTCATTCCAATTTTGAGTTGCTAGCAGAATATACCATTCGGGAGCCTTCACGCTACTACATAGCTTTTTGGTTAAAAAATAAAAACACCCCACAATTTAATCTAGAAGTTATTTACCTAATAGAAATATTTATTTATAAAACTATACAATAGTTGCAAGTCTTACTTCACCTGCATTACAAAATTGACCGATCCCACAGGAGAAATTAGTCGCATTAACTTGATTTGCAAAAGCCTATAATGAACGAAAATGTACAATCAAGAGACAAAGAAGAAAATAATAAATTTTTAATTAACGTGATCATGTTTTCAAAAAAAAAAAAAAAAAAAAAAAAAAAAAAAAAATGAAATTGAAAAAAAATATAAAAGCCAAAAAAAAAAAAAAAATGAAAAAGACTTCACCACAACAGATAATGTTTTTCCGCCAATATAATTTTTCAAAAAAGTATCCAATTGTAAATGATTCCATAATTTTTGATTAAGGTTTAATTTAAAACAACTAGTTTGTGAATATGTAAGGAGGGATTGATTATGTGGTGATGGAAGTTTATTATCATCCAAGTTCAACACTGGACTACTTATTACAGACCATGGATCGAATTCTGCTAATGCAAAGATTGCCGAGAAAAAAAGAAGGTAATATTGAATAATAAAGATCATTTTTGAGACATTGCGACATTTTGGAATGGTCATGTTATGTTAGATAAAGTAAAGTAACGCAATGTAGAGTCTCAGGTTCATTATACCCCTCTTAATGCTGAAACACATCTATATGGATGGCTGAATCGGTAATAGGTATCAGATATCTTTATTTTTCTCTCGCGACATGCCTGGAGTCAGCTTGAATTGTTATGTGCACCTTTTTTTTTTTTTTTAATTACCAATTAATAATTTATTTTAGAAAAAGATTTATCATAATATAAGTCTTGGAGAAAGATTCTTGACTTGTTTCTTCTAATTCACATGCTTCATTAAATCTGACTGTAACAATTCAAAATAAAAATCAACTCAAATTTTATTACGGTTCTTCTTTCTTTCCTTTGCGCAATTGAATTTTTTCTTTTCTTTTTTTGTTTCTTTATAAATTATTAATCAAGATTTCAAAAGTGTAATAAATAAAACTCAGGGCTCCATAACCTTATTAAGAAGGAAAAGGCAAAAAAAAAAAAAGAAAAAAGGTTAAACTTCTTGTCATGAAAACAGGTGATACTTTTCTAAAGATGCATCAAATCAATCAATAAAACAATCCATTTAAATAAAGAAATAAAAAGATATCATCATTGAGGAGGTTTCTTTTTTTTAGTATCATCAACAAAGATTATATTATCATCAGGAATTTTTCCATTTCCAATAATTTCAGCAAATTTACCAGATGTTGATTCAAATAAATCTAAAACCTATTAAAAAAAAAAAAAAAAGAAAAAAGATTAATATGCACATTTATTTACATTACAATATTCAGTACTTGAGTAGTTTTTTGTTTTTTTGTTTTGTGATTTATGATAAGGTGATAAGTTCTACATACTTCATCTGATACATCTCCTTGAATTACAATTTCGTCATCTCCTTGCGCATTCTTCGTTACTGAGGATCCAGTCGCAAACTTTGCTGCAAATAACTTTGCTAATTTCTTTAAATCTACTCCTATTTTTTTTTTTTTTTTCAAACCCAAACCCAAGAACGGATAATTAGTTTTATTTTTCTCTTGTTTCTTTTTTTTTTTTTTTTTTTTTTTTTTTTTTTTTTTTTTTTTTTTAAAAAAAAAATGTAGATTTGACATGTGAAACTTTGTCAAAACATAAAAGTTAAAAATAATTAAATCAAAAACGAAAATCAAAAAATTTGTGTGTTTGTTATAGTTAAATGTAAGTGATGAAAAAAAAAAAAAAAAACGAACCGAATTGATCAAGTCCATGAACAGCGGTGATACGTTTACGTTTAGTACGTTCAAGGGTTCTAACAGTAACCTTGTTAGATTTGTTCTTTTCTTTAATCCTTTCCGCTTTTGCATCTTCTTTAGCTTCCTTTTTCAAGGCTTCTTGTTCTAATTTTTTCTTCTTATCTTGCTCATCTAAACTTAAATTTTCTAGTTTTACTTGATCTATTTCTGGATATAATTCTGTATACTTTTCTGGTTCTGTTTCTGATAACCATTTTTTACATCTGTGAATTAAATTACAATGTGATGAATAATTTAATTATTCGTTTTGGTCGAGTTTTAGACTCACTTTGAAATGCTAGTACCATATTCGCAATATTCAGGAGGAAAACTACAAACTGAGTTTCAAAAGATCAAAATAAAGCAAAAAATTGGTTAATTGATTTTTTATAAATGTGGATCCCAAGTAGTAGATGAGTGCCTACTTAACTTTTACAGTATAAAATATTCTGCTGAATTATTATAGTTGAATCAGATGAATCTGGATTATCTTGATTGGTATTGTTTAACATTTTTTTTTTATTAAATTCAAGGAATTACTGAAAATAAAATTTATTAATTTTCTTCATCAATTCATTCATGTATTGGCCAACTGGACCAGCTTCAAGGCTTTCTCTCTCAAGTACACTCACAAGTTCATCTGAGAATTCAACCACAACAGAAATCATCGGAATCAGCTCCTGCTCAGCTTCTACTTCTTACGCTCCAATCGGTCTATTTGCTACTTGGACTCAAACTGAATTGACAATTTGGAACCCTAAACCTAAAATAGCTATCTCTAAATTAGTTAGAACAAATCATAGCTTATCTCTATTCGGTCATAACATTGAAGTTAAATGGAAACCTGATCAACTTAACTTATATCTAGTAATCAGGGTTTGCTCCATTTAATTCCTTCTTCTTTTTTTTTAAAAAACCTTTTTATTTATTTATTTTTTTGCTGGTCAATTATTAATTTTTTTTTTTTTTAATTTTTCTTTTTTTTTTCTTATTCTGTTTTAGACAGTTAAATCGGCATTATTAATTTATACATTAGAAACATTACCAAAATCTAGTTCAGTGTATAACCTTCCAATTGATCCATCCTCACCTTTCCTTTCAACTGGACCAGCCGATCGAATCCCTTTTCCAAAATTAGTTCTTAAATTAATTGCTCAAATACCTCCAAATGACCCTTTGGAACAAATCAGTTGGTTAGTTCTATCTTTTTTCTTCTTATATTGTTTTGAATCAGAAATGAATCATAGAAATTTGTTTTGTTGAAAACTTACTAAATTTTTGTTCTCGTTGATTTTTTCTTTTTATTTACTGATATTTTCTACTTGGATTTATTTTGGTACATAGTTTTGAACTTGATCCCAATCATATCGTCATTGGATTATCTCATCCAATCCCTTTATTAAAAACTATCTCTTGGTCTTCAGTCCAGCTTGATTCATCTTCAACTTCCGTCAATAATTCACATGATACTATTCAACAACAATTCCTTCAAGCTCAATCTAAAATTTATCCACATTCAAATGATTTTTTGTTAAAAGATTTGGATTGGTTGATCAATCAATCCGATGATAGTAAGTGATTACTTACTTTTCTCTCATTATTATTTTCACTAATCTTGATTTTTTCTTTCTTTCTGGTTTTCACATATTTTCATTAGTTAGATTAGTTTCCATTCCATATTCAACTGAATTTGATTTATACGTTTTTGTTGCTTCTGATGGACGAGCGTATGTGGCTCATCATCTAATAAATGAAAATGTACATGTGTCAAAACCTTATTGGATCGGTAGATGCTTTCATGATCCTATCGATCAATATAATCAGCTTGAAGCGACTGGCTCTTGCGCCATAAATTTCAAATTCAACTTGATTGCTCTCGGTTTACAAAAGTGAATTTATTTTTAATCTACTCTGTCTTCTTACCTCTTTTTAAATTGTTTTTTTAAGGGGAATTGTACAGGTTTATACGATTGGAGATGCCATTGCTGTTTCTCATTCATTAAACCCTGAAGAGCAAAATGATAATCAAGATGCATTCAAAGTTAGCACAAATCAAAAAGAACAAGTTGACTCGATAGTTGTAAATAATTGTGTCTGGTCAGCCTTCAAATTTACTGATCCATTTCGTCTCGTCATTAACCCACTCTCAATTTATCGTTCTTGGAATTCATCTTTTTTTTTTTTTCAGGACTTCAGATGGTTATGCTTTGGCAGTTTCACGATCAGATGGGTTTTCTGTTTGGTCCGTCTTTGGTCGATTACAATTTTCTAGTCATAATTCATCATCACCTGATCGTTCAATAGAATCAAGTAATAATGTTGAATGTGAAGATTATTTTTTGAATTCTTGTAGATGTCTAGTTGAGTATCACTTTTTTTTTGGTTTGTTGATTTGCTTTCGTTCAGCTCATCTCCGGACGGGATTTTTTTTTCCTTCCCTTGTTCTAGTTTTGGGGGCCTGGGAACTTTGAATTATTTCTCTTGTCCCCTCCTCCTTCTTCTGCAGCTCGATTCATCGCCGATGATCAATTATTTGTTTTATCATTTGCAAAAAGTGCAGTGGCTACATTACATTCCCCCGTGAGCTTAAATATTCAATTAAAACTAAAACAGATGAAAAATCAACGTTTCTAAATATCCACCATGTCAATCCTGTTTTCTTTATGAAGGATAATACTAAGCACGGTTTCTTACAATTGGATGATAGAGTATCAGTATATAGAGGAATAGATTGTGATGATATGACAATAATTAATCCAGAATCAAATGTTTGGCAAGAAATTAAAATCCCAGCTGATTATATTAGTACGAATTGGCCGATTGAATTTAGTTGTATTTCCGATGATGGTTTGTTATTAGCTGTTGCCGGGAAACGCGGATTTACTCATTTTAATTTGATTTCTGGTAGATGGAAATTGTTTGAAAATGAAGATGAAGAGCAATCAATTCATGTCTCCGGTGGTATGCAATGGTTTGAAACTATCTTGGTCACTGGTATAGATGAGGCTGGATCATTTTCGGTAGGCTTCTATGCTTATTTTTTGGCATATCAATGTTTAGACTTTGTTCTTTTTTTTTTTTTTTTTTTTTAAAAATTTATATATATAAATCGAAGATTCGATTGTTTGCGCGAGAAAATCCGCTGAGCTTATCACAATGTCTATTTGAGCAACCATTATCACACGCAATTGTTTTATTATCAATTTATGAAACATCATTACTAGTTTATACGGCCGACAATACACTTTATCATTTCATAATCAAAGACCAAATGTTAATTGAATGCGGAAGTATAGGATTTGAAGGAGTAATAGGAAATCCATTAAGAGCAAGAGGAATATCATGGTTAATGCCAAATTCACAACATTGTTTTGGAGAACCAGAGAATGATATAAATTACGCTACTATAATTTTCTTAATTGATGGAAAAATTATCGCTTTAATTCCAAAAAAATCTGAAATTTCTCTAGTTCAATATCATCTTCAAATCTTGACTGATCATATTGAATTTTATTGGATTGGTGATGGTGTTTTATTGAATTCTTTGTGGACTTGGAATGGCAAAAATATCTCTTGTTGGCCGGTAGATGCTTTATCTTTTATTCATCAACATCATGATTTGAATCAAGACCAGTTGGATCGTGATGAAATCATTCAACCTGGGTTTGTTATCCCTTTGAACTTTTATCCATTATGTATGTCTTTCAATTACCTAGTTCAAAAATTCAAAACTTTGCTTTTCTTCTTACAATTTTTCTTCTTTTATTTTTACGCATTGATTTTAAGCTGTATTCATTCAAAAGGGAATTATCGTGGGTATCAAACAACGCACTTTATTCAAAAAAGCACTCAAGTTTGCTTTGTTCAAGATGATCACATGTGTAAGTACATAAACCATCCAACACAAAAAAAAAATAAAAAAATGTATATTTGAGTATATAAAGATGCTAAATCTTACATAATGTAATTTTGTTTTATTTAAATACATAGACGGAACTTTTCATTAATCAAGTAATTAAATTTTATTTAATTGAAGGAAAAATGCAATCTGCTTTAAATTTTGCTTCTTGTTATTCCAATTTAATTTATTTTAATCATTCTTTGGAGGTTTTATTACTTTCTATTGTCGAACAAGATGAAGATGATGATAATCAACCTCACTTATTAGGACCAGAAAACACTTACAATGGGGAGGTTTTTAGGGCTGATTTATTGACATTTAGGTCATCATCATCAGAAGAAGAAGATAATCCAAATCATCATTATAATCATCTTCAAGAAGAAGAAAAAGAAAAAACCAAAGAAATGAAAAAATCAAGAAAATTAACAATATGTAAAATAATAGAATTTATAAAAAAAATAAATAATTTATTAAAATCAAATTTATTATTTTTAAAAGTAATAAGTAATTGTATAAGAAAAATAGATACAAAATTTTGGAATAAAATATTTAAATTTTCAGGTGAACCAAGAGATTTATTTGAAAAATCTTTAATTTTAGGTGATTTAAATATTGCTTGTTCTTTTCTTTTGGTTTTTCGTTCTTATTCTTATTCTAAAACTAATTTTTTTATTGAGAAGGATGGTTATTTTGATAAAAAAAATTTAAATACTTGTTCTTTTATATCTCATCTTTCCGAACTTGATTCAAATTTAAATTCCTCTTCCGATTTGGTTTATCTTCTTCTTAATGATACTATTAGGTTATTTAAATCTGCTTTACTCGTTCATAATTGGAATGTAAGTCTTTCTTTCTTTCATTCATTCATTACTTTCTTTTTTTCTTTTCTTTTCTTTATTTGTTTTTTTTTTTTTTTTTTTTTTTTTTTTTTTTTTTTTTTTCTCTTTGATTTATTGACTGATGATGATTCTTCTTTTCTCTTTTCCTTTTTTAAAAAAATAAATTTAAAATTTAAAATTTAAAAAATAAAGGTATGTAAAGAATTAATGAGGTTTTTATTTTCTTTAGATCCAACTGGTTATTTATTAAATCAACTTGTTCTTTTAGTTCATGATTCTACTACTTCTATTACTAATAATACTAACACTTCTATTACTAATAATACTACTTCTACTTCTATTACTAATAATACTACTTCTACTTCTATTACTAATACTACTTAGTTTTATTTTTTTGTCTCATGCACCACTTACTATTGCTCCTTAGTTTTTTTTTTTGTGTTAATTGATTTCACATTATTCACCTTAGTTATACTTTGATTTATGTTAAAAGTATATAAAACTTGGGGTTTGGCTTTGGCACTGCCCATTTCCTGCCTGGCACTGTCTTTTGATGTCAGGAGGTTGTAGAGTTTTTTTTTTTTTTTCAAATATTTTTAATAAAAATGTACTTTTAAGGGTCCTAAAATTACCT
>KN361437.1:2380-20091 GCA_000785685.1 Uromyces viciae-fabae
GAAAGATTGTCTAATGCTGGTCTCAAGCCACTTCAAATTAAAGCTACCCTGATGTCTGAAGCCTCAAATCCCATCAATTCCAGCTTGAACACTCTTTACAATTATTGAAAATTTCTCAGAATTAATCATCTCGAAGGAAGGAATCCAATTGAAGCACTTCTCAATGAAATAAAAATTGGAAAATTCTACCACAAGTTCAATCTTAATTCAGATTCATTTGTCAATGCTATTTTCTTTGCTCATCCTGAATCCTTATCACTTGGCAGAAGATGTTCAGCAACTTTTTTTCTTGATTGCACATACAAAACAAACAAATTCAAAATGCCCCTTCTTCACATTGCTGGTATCAATGGTTCCAATCAAACCTTTTCTGTTGCTTTCTGTTTCCTCTCTCAAGCAAAAGAAAATGACTATGCCTGGGCTTTAAATGAATTATCAACAACTTTGAACACCATTTCTCCTTCTGTAATTGTCACTGATAAAGAACAAGCTCTCATCAATGCAATATCTGAAGTATTCCCCTCTTGTTATCAAATTCTCTTTACATGGCACATTTCTAAAAATATCACAACCAATTGTAGAAAATACTTCAAGTCTGAAGAAAGCTGGTCAATTTTTCTCAAATATTGGAATTTTCTTGTTAAATCTGCTTCAATTTCTGTTTATCATTGTGATTTCACTCAAATAACTCAACATTGGAATCCCCCTACTGCTGATTACAACATCAACAACTGGATCCCTTTACAAGAGCATTTTGTTGCCTGCTACATTCACAAGAATTATCACTTTGGCAACACTACCACATCAAGAGTTGAAGGATTACATGCTTGCATAAAAAGATTCCTCCATAGCTCCACTGGCTCTTTTTCAGAAGTTCTTAGCCAAAATTTTTCCTGCTCATCAATTTTTACTGGCTGACACTTATTTAAGACCAGTGGTTTTATTATCTTCTCAAATGATTTGCACATTCCTTCCTCTTTCTCATCCTCCCCCCAAAGATACCCCCATCCCTCCTCCAATCTGTTTTATTCTTCATAGTGCTCACATAATCAGTTTCACATTCAAGGAAAAAGATAGATGGCCTGCCCCCATGGTGCATTCTTTGTGGAAATACCATTCCATGGCACAAAAGAATCCAACCCATGGAAGGATTTGATTGATTCTAATTTAATCTTGGGTCTTAAACATTTAAACTCTCATAGAAAATCTGAAAGAATAAATAAAATTATCAATGTTGATTAGCTTTTTTGTTATTTTACCATGGAAGGATTTGATTGATTCTAATTTAATCTTGGGTCTTAAACATTTACACTCTCATAGAAAATCTGAAAGAATAAATAAAATTATCAATGTTGATTAGCTTTTTTGTTATTTTTTTTTTTTTTTTTTTTTCCTGTTGCATTCAATTTTTTTTCTTGATAATAAATAATTAAGTCCCGCGGAAGAAAATTATAACCATTGAAAGAGATCCTCTTTATGGATGTAAAACATATTTTTTCATGTTTTTGGACTTCCTAAAAGTGGTATAAAAAGTGGTTCCACAATTATGTCCAAAACCGTGTGCAAAAAAGGAAAAAAAATAACAATTTGTAAAATTTTTTATGATACAAATTTTAAGGAGCTTTTAGAACCACCAAAACATATTTTCAAATGTGTGAAAACATTTTTTTTGAGGAGTTATGGGCATTTCAAAAAACCGTGTGCCCCCCCAAAAAGGTAAAAAAAAAAAAAAGAGATTATTGAAATTTTGACCTTCCCATAAAATCAAGAGGTTATGATACACATTTTAAGGAGCTTTTGAAACCCCCAAAACATATCTTCAAATGTGTGAAAACATTTTTTTTGAGGAGTTAATGGGCATTTCAAAAAACCGTGTGCCCCCCCAAAAAGATATAAAAAAAAAAAAGAGATTATTGAAATTTTGACCTTACCATAAAATCAAGCGGCTCTTAAGAGCCCCTTTTTTAATTTTTAAATCAGGAAAAACATTTTGTTTCTATTTTCAAAATGGGTTTTAAAAAACCGTGTGTCAACGCGGAAAACCATGTGTGGGCCCAAAAAATTAAAAATGCAGATTTTGAATTTTTTTTTTCAGATTATATTTTTTGGGCCTCTCAAAGCCCAATGATGTAATAAAAACTCATAATTTAATTTGTTTTCTATTTTTAAAAGGGTTTTAAAAAACCTTGTGTCACCGCGGAAAACCGTGTGTGGGCCAAAAAAAAAATACTCGGAATTTTGGATTTTTTTTTCATATTATATCTCTTGGGCTTTCAAAACCCCAAAAAATATATTTAAACATGGAAAAAGGTTATGTCTTTCATTTTTAAAATGGTTTTTAAAAAACTGTGTGTGGGCGCCAAAAACCGTGTGCCCGTGCGCAGCACACGGATGTTGCCGCGCTAGCCAAACCGTGTGTAAATGCGGATTGACCGTGTGCTTTATTTTATTTTATTTTATTTTATTTTATTTCAGGGCATTACTAAATTCACGTTTTTGGCCCGCAAACTCACGTGGTTTTGACCACGCGCGGACCAACCACGTGCACGTGGTTTTCTGCAAACACAAGGGTTTTAAACACCTTGTTTTTGAAAGAAAAAAAAAGGGGGAAAGGTTCTTTGGGGTCTACAAACCCCAAAGAAAATTCCAAGAATTTTTAAAAAGGTTTTGGCCCCCCAAAAAATTAACCAAAAAAAAATAGTAAAATAAAAAAAAAGACTTGTACAGGGCCCCAAAACGTTATGAAGGGGCCCTGTCCCGTGGAAAAAAAAAATGATGGGGGTTGATATCAACCCCAATTTATGAATTTAGCCAACAAAAATCAAAAAAGAAGAAAAAAAAGCAGTTTTTCAAAAAAAAAAAAAAAAAAAAAGGGATTAAGATGCCCATGTCCCGTGGAATTTAACCTTATGGGGCTTTCCAAAACCCTTTGAAGAAGCAAAATAAAAATGAAAAAATTCAGAAAGACAAATGAAGACAAAAGTAAAAATGAAAAATGAAAAAGAAAGAGAAAAAAAGCAAAAGGAAAGGAATAACAATATTAAAGAAATAAAATGAGAGAAAAAATAAAGAAACAGATAAAGAAAAAAAGAAAAAATAAAAAATAAATATAAATATAAATATAAAATAAAGATAAATATAGGGAATTGATTTCCGCACACGGTCAAACCGCGTTTACACACGGTTTGGGACCGCCAGGGGATGTCGGATTTTTTTTCTTTCAAATATATTTAAAAAATACTTTTAATGATTTTAAAATTACCAAATTTTTTTGCTAGTATCCTGAGTCCCCGTGCATCATATTCTGAAGTTTTAAGAGCCAAAAAAAATATGGAAGTACTCCATATATAGGGATTACACAAAATCAAAAAAAAAATGAAAAAAAATAGTTGATGCGGGAAATATGGGCTAAAAGTTTTATCACATGTATTTTCACCCTATTGGAATGTGGGATAAAAATTTCATCCACGGGGAAGAAAAAAAAGTACACTTGACATTTACTTTTGCAAAATTTTGGTACATTAACCAATTTTTTTGCAAAAGTAATGGTTATAGTTAATCATGATCCCATGGTTTTTAAGGCTGAAATCGAGGGGGAATTCGGCATTAAATATTTAAATGAAGTACGATTTCTGCTTGGGATGAATATTAGAATATCTGAACAATCTATAACATTGAATCAAACTAGTTATATTGAAAGAAAATTAAAAGAATTTGACATTGAAAACATTAATCCATCAAAAACGCCAATGCAACCATTAACACAGTTAGTTAAAGCTTCTGAACATCAAAAGATTTCATTTAGCAATTCAAAAATCAATTAGCGTTCAATTATTGGTTCTCTGAATTATCTTAGTATTTTAACTCGACCAGATATAACTTATGCGGTTAGCAGTTTATCTCAATTTTTAGACTCACCAAGTCAGTTACATTATGATGCGGCAATGAAAGTTTTTGCATATTTAAAAGCAAAAAGTAAAATTAGCTTAAAAATAACTAAATCAAAGGACTTGAATGTTTCATCTTATGTTGATTCTGATTGGGGAAACTGTCTTTCAACAAGAAGATCAGTAACTCGCTTTATGATCTTGATAGATAATAATTTAATCTCGTGGAAATCATCTAAGCAAAAAACTGTAGCTTTATCTTCAACTGAGGCTTTAAGTCAAGAAGTTTTATGGTTAATGAATACTATTAAAGAAACAAAACTATTTAATGTTAAAAATTTACCAATTATATATGAAGATAATAAAGGGGCTTTTGATTTAGCATTTAGTAAAACAAGTCAAAATTCTTTTAAGACTAAACATATGGATATCAAAATACACTTTATTAGAGAATTAGTAAATAATAATCAAATTAATTTAAAAAGAATATCTTCAGAAAGAAAGTTTGCCGACTTTTTAACCAAACCATTGAATTCAATTAAACTTAAAATAATTATGAAAAAAATTGGTTTAACATATTTAAATTTGTCTGCTTCAATCATACCTGCTAGAAGCACAGGCGGATGTCAAGATTCTGCAGAAGTCAATGTTAATTCTTTAAAAAGAATAAATAATTTTTCCACTCCTTTTAGTGAGTGTTGATTTTTATTATAAAATAGTTTAAATATACATTTATTTTTCTGATAAATGTTTTTAATATTTTTCTCATCATAGTGGTAAAGAAATCTGCAAAGATTTATGATACTATGGATGAATGTTATTAATCATGATTTTCAGCTTTACGTAAGCATTCATGATTGTTTTATTTTTAATTAAAAATATTTTTATTGATTGTCTTTTTTTTATGACATCATTTTTAGATTCACAGCTTATCATGCTGCGATGATTTATCTTTTCTTTTAAAAATGATGTCATGATAAATTTTGGTATAATTTTAGAATCATTCTTTGATTCATTTTTTCTAATTCATTAAAAAGTTTAAAACAATAATAATTGCTTTTTAAATCTTTTTCTTCTTAAAAATATAAAATCGTTATTTCGATCAAGAGTTTTTATTTATCATTTTCTTTTTAATTATTTTATTAATTAAAAAGATTTATTCAAAATATTATTATTACTTTATAATTTAATTCATAACAATATTATTTTAACTTTATTTTTATAAACTATTCATTACATATATTTTTTTTATCATATTTTTAAAAAAAATTTTGTTACCGATTATCTTTTATTTTATTAAATAAATTGTTTAGGCTATTTTCAACTTTGCCTTCAGGTATAGTTAAATTTCTTTTTTAATTTTATATCTTATCTTAAATATATTTTTATCTTAAAATATATGTTCTATCTATTAAAGAAAAGCTTTGTAAACTTATATATGAATTACCTTCAGAAATTAATAATTTTAATATTCCAAACATCATGAATCAGGGTATAAGTCCTATTGAGATTATTCACAGAAAAAAAAAACAGATAAGAATTAATCAATACAGTGACACTGGCAAAGAGAAAGAAATGAAATATTTATTCCCTTCAATTCATCAAAGACTTTATCTTTGAGTGTAACATACAGTTTCTTTGCTTCCTTCGCAGCCCATTTTTGAGTGTGGAGTTGTGCATATTTGTGGGAGTAGAAAAAAGCAATCTGAATGCATGGGTCTTCAAGTTGGTTCCGCAGAAGAGCTTGTTGGAGCTTCCAAATCATTAGGATTTGGTTGAGAATCCTTGGATCAAAGGCTTTCTTTTCCAAAAAAGTCAGTCAGGTTTGTCTGCTTTGGATCAACAACCAAAGCCTCTTTTGCAAGTCACTCCTTAACACATTCAGGGAGTCAATGACCAGCTTCTTTTGCCTTGCAACAAAACTTGCAGCCCTTGTTGCTCTTGTCAAGTTGAGTGGAGCCATCACAATGGGTCTTGAGGTTTGAAGGAGAGCTTCCATGCGCACAATATGTACCATGACACCATTTACACTTGAAATTCACCTTGGTATTTGGTTTTTCCTATCAAGAAAACAGGAATTAAAGAAATCAAGATCACAAATGATCATGGAAGAAGCTTAGAGGAAAAACAAACTCCAATTTTCCACACAGGAGGATCAAAAAAGTCTTCAACATCTGAAAAACATTCATCATTGTTGGCTTTCTTTTGACTTTGACTCATTTTATTCTTGATATTCTGGACTTCGAGATCAGAATCTTGATCAAAATCAAATGGTTCCTTCAGGATGAGAAAAAAACATCAGCCCATGCCAATTAATCAAGATTTAGACATTCAATCTCAGATTGGTCACCACTCACCTCAGGATTAGATTCAGCAGGTGTACGAGCTCCCCTACTTGAATTTGTTAGCCTAATTTTCTTGTTAACTTGTTTCATTTTTTTGATTTTCATTTTTTTTTTCTTTTGTGTGTGGTTTGCCTGAGGCTGAGACTGATTTAGCTGAGTTTTCTGCGTCCAAATCACTAGTTAGGGTCCTTTTTTAAATTTGCAGTTTTTGTTCCAAGCGGCGCCTGAAATCAAGGGGTTGCTGAATGTAAAACTTGGAATGTATTGGGGTAGTGACATGACTTGAACGGCAAATATTGGAATCTGCGGAGTGGTCTGAGGTTTAATGATTGGAAGGTGGGTGTGGCTCCAAGTTTGAGTTTAGTGATGACTGCCGTGTTGGTCCTGCCATGGTTGATTTTCAAAAAGTCAATTGGGAAGGGATAGGGTCTACCATGTGAAGCTATATAAGCTGGCCTGTGGGGGGGCTGCGGTTATTTAACCACCCCCAGCCAACTTTTGCACCAAAAAAAAAATTGAGCTGCAGTGCTTCAGCGCTTCTGGCACTGTTAGAGGTTGTTATTAGTTCTGTTATCTTACTTTTACACAAGTTACGCTAGCTTCTTGTCAAAAAAAAAAAAAACACTATCCGCAGGAATTTTTCCCCCGTTAAAAGTAACTCTAACAAAGGAAAATAGTAAGACAAAAAATTATGCTACTGAAAATGCCTCAGATAGCGTAACATGTGTAACTTTCCCATTGTTTCCAAGATTGAATCAAATAAAGATGATGTACCTCTATGTTTTTGGACCTGGAAAATCGGATATCAATGATTTTTTTTACAAAGAAGAAAAAGAATAAATGTGAGATGAGTGGCAAGTGAAAAAGTAGAGAAAAAAACAAACTCATATTTCTGACCTGGGGGATATCTACGTGAGGTTCTATTTGAGGTGAATCTTGAGTGAAAAATGGAGAGGAAAAAAAAACTCACTTTTTGGACCAAGAAAAGTGGATTTTGATGAGTTTTTTTAAAAAAATCAAAAGAATTCAATTTGAGGTGAGTGGTGAGTGGAAAGTAAAGAGAGACAAAAGCTCACTTGTGTGACCTGGGTGATATATATGTGTGGTAGGTGTTGACTGAAAAATGAATAGGAAAAAACAACTCACTTGTGGGACCTGGCAAATTGGATCTTGATGAGTTTTTTTGAAAGGAAAATTGGAGTTTGGTGAGTTTTTTTAAAAAAAGAAAAAAACGTCAACTGTGAGGTGAGTGTTGAGTGAGAAAAATAAAAAAAAGGAGAGTGTTAAGAAGAGGAGAAATTGCCAATTTCAAACATGAAATCCGCCATTTTCAATTTTTGAAATACACCTACCCCAGGTAGGTGTATTTCAAAAATCTGCCACTAATAATTGCTGATTTGATCAAAAAAAATGGTGGGTTTCAAATGGCAGATTTCCTAACTTTCATACCCCCTATTGTGATGATTTTGATTCAAAATCTGTGGTGAAATCAAAAAGAATCAAATGATCAGCTTGAAAATTCAAACCTGATTTGATTCAAAATCTCCTCTTTCTTTATCAAAACTTCCACTTTTTCCAGAATGTTTTATTTCAAGAAGCGGATTCACTATCATTCAATGTTTAGATTTTTTTCAAATGAAAACTGAATTTAGTTTTTTACCTTCTAAATCTTTATAAATGTTTTTTTTTTCAATTTTCAATTTATTTGATTATCTATTTATAATTATCAGTTATTTTAACATGTTAATTTCACTTAAAATAAGAAAATATAAAATCAATTTAGAATTAATCTTAGTAAACCATTTTTTGATGATTTTTTTTCTAAATTTTTATCTTAAAATTGGTGATGTGGGATTTATATGTTTTTTGGCCAGTGCGGGTGAAGTAGGAGTGGTAAGTTGAGTAGGTGGATTTATTGTGCAGGCTGATCAAAAGCTTTGGAAAAGGTTTCAGAGCATTAGGAAATTTTGGGTGCTAAGCAGTTATTCCTATCAGGCAAGAGGAAGAGGGTTACTTGAGAGAGTACTGTGGGGTAGACTAGGGGTAAAAGGGCTGTGGAAGAGCCGAGGAAGTTAAGGAACATTGGAAAATAGGAATATACATTTCAATCAGTATAACATATAATACGCAAATATAGAAAAGATAATTTATGAAGCTGAAAGTATACCCAAGAGCAGTGGAAACTAAGTGAAGAATGAATATAAAATACCTTCAAAAATATAATAAAATGAAATACAATAGCAAATACTGCAAAAGAGAGTCAGTATTGATTTAAATAAGGATATAGAGAATAAAAAAAATTAATACCAGGTTGGATTATTGTCTTTGTAATATGGTGACCTAGAGCTTGTAGATCTTGTTGATGAATGTAGTAGAAGAGTTATAAGTCTGAGATAAGGTGAGCTATACCAATGCAAATATAAAAGTATTTAAATAAGGTCCTATAAATATAGAGTATGTGCACTTGAAGAATAAAATAGAATAGAATAGAATAAAACAACAGAAGTGATGGTTTCATGGGGAAGCAAACTTTGCACTGGTGGGCTGCAAAGTGCAGGGTGATGATAGTGTTGGAATTATGGTGACTTATAATTAAATATTTTGATAAACCTCTCTCACTACTTTATAAGGCAATCTTATGAGGATTTAAACTATCTAAACTACTATACTACTATTACTATACTATTAATATACTTACTAAAGCTCCAAACAACTCTCAACTATTACTCTATGATTGATGTTACTTATCCATCAATTATTACTACTATACTATCTACTACATAATTGATGTTACTTCTCCATCAATTATTACTACAATACTATCTTCTTCTACTACCTGTCCCTTTATTAAAAACTTCTTTTCTATTTTATTTCTTGTTTTCTATCTTTCTTTCTTTTAAAAAATATTTTCTATTTTTGTTTCTCATTTTGATTATGTAAGCAGGACCTATAAATAGGCCTGCTCACCCATTGAAATAAACCCATTGAGTCAAACTTCTTCTAACTCTTTCCATCTTATCTCACTTGCCCTGTTAGCTCAGTCAACAGAGCTTTCAGCTTTTACCTGATTTTATAGCTCTAAAATCATCATATAGTTGGTGGTAAGGGTTTCAAAAGTGAGGTGGAAGTGTTTGTGGTGCTTAGGGTAAATGCTGTGGAGAAGGAAATTGGTGTCACGTAGAAGGGTTTTTTGGGTATTGTTGAGGGTGGGAGGAGTTTTTTTATTTCAATTCATTCTTTTTTTATCTTGATTTTCATAGCAATTCTTACAATAAGAAATAAAATCTTCAGGTTTGTAATTTTTTTTCAGTAGGGATGGAAATGAATCCCATGCTGAGCTATCTTTGGAGGCCTGTGAAAAATTTGGCCATGATTAACTTGAGGACTTTTTTGATATTTCTAAGCCATCAGATGATAACCACATAGATATTGCTCTTGCAATTAGGCCAGTCTGCCTCCAAGTGTCACTTTATGCAATGGACAGAAATCATGGATATATCTGCCTGTCAACAACTGACCCTAACCATATAGAAGAACTGACTCAAAAGTGAAGATTATTTGAACTTCCTCAAGTGATGTTCTAATTGCATGGTAGTGGTGGGCACTTCTTGCATTTAAAACTTACAATTATTTTGTCTATTTTCTCAAGCCTGAGACCCCAACACTCCCCAAACACAAATCAATAGGGCTTTGATTCCTCTCTTCATGAGTGAGAACATGCACTTTTCGATGTACCTGATCTACACCTTCTCAGAATTTTGCAAAGGAAGGATAGGCGAGTTGGCACAATTTGTTCCCAGTGATGTGCCAATGAATATGATGCAAAAGAACTAAAGTTGCGCGCGGCATATTGCTGTACGGAGTCCCCCAAAAAAATTCCAGTTGTGCACGCGGGCCAAGATGAGGCCCAAATACAAGGTCAAACACACATCCCAAACACATTTTTTGGAGTGCTTGGGATGTATAAAAATATAAACTATCCTGGTGGACCTATTGGTCCAGCCTGTTTTTTTTTTTTTTTTTTTTTTTTTTTTTTTTTTTTTGGGGGAGTGGTCAGACATATGGGTTGATGGGACCCTTAAGCCCATAAGTATGTAGTAAGCAATGCTCCAAAAAGATACTTATGGACTTATCAAATGGTATAAACCATATTCATGGGTTTAGAGCCTTTTCGATTTCATTTTTATTTGAGAATTCTTGGCCTTGCTTGGCATATTTTTGATTTAAGTAGCATGTATGAAAATTTGAATGCACACCAAAATTCTCTTGGCTGCCATTCCCACTTCCTTCCCCTGCAGTGCTCCCCCGGGGGTTTGAGCGATTGTCAAAAATTTCTGGGCCTCAACCATCCAGACACCCCTGGAACTGGTACAGTAATATTCCGCGTGCAACTCATCCTTTTTAGAATATTCAAATTTATTTGTACTTCTAGAAAAATGTGACCCACCTGGAAGCGGTTACTGTCACAACCAAGAGCAATCACACCCACGATTTAATTTTTTTTGTTTAATAAATAAATCCAAACCAACCCATAAAGAAACACTCCATACTCCACATTTTGAGTATTTCTTGTATTTTGCACCTTGTGTAGCTAGTAGGGTAAGGCTCTAGGCATCAAATAGGCTGACAGATCTTCCCTTGGTGCTTTCCTTCTTTACCATAACAACACCTATCCTGCCACAAATTTCTCTTAGATTTTTTCAAAGAATTCAAATAAATTTTACTGTATTGATCTTTTCACAGGTGGAAAAATATTGATGAGGCTATACAATTTTTAGACTCAATGAGGAAAAAGAATTTACAACGCTGGTCTATTTATATTTTTTTTGTTATATTTTTTCTTAGAATATTCCCATTTGCCCAATGTTTCACATATTTTTATTTTGTTTTCCTCATCTATTTCTTTTTGAACTTCTTTTTATTTTCCGTGGTCTTGATTTTCATCTTTACTTTTCATTCATGTATTGATGATGAGTGATTTTATTTTCATGTATTCCTATAATAAAATTTTTCTTTTTCCACAATTTCATGACACATCCAGAGTGTTGTTTCAATGTTCTGGAGGTGAGTAGCGTATGGGGATGGCACCTCCCTCAAAGAAGATATATTGTATTCTTTGAAGATTTACCATTAATGACTCAAACCATCCAAATTGAGTTAGCTCACTGGTCCCATATTGTATCACCCCCATGCGTAATGGATAATCTGAAAATTTTAATTGAAGGTGATTCTTTTACAACAGAGTGTGATGTTCATAGCCAGTGGTAGTCCTCAGTCAAGTGCGGCCTAGAACTTTTACCAAACGTGGTGATGATGTCATCACAGTTGAGGATTTTGTCCTTTGATATTTTTTGTAATTAAACATATTCTTATTTCTTCCATCTGAATTTAGTTTGAAGATGGTAAACAAGAACCAAGAACTACCATCGTCAGCAGTCTCAACAGCGACCACTACAGCTAGTGGCAAGAGACTAAACTCAGTTTCAAACAAAAGAATCACTTCAATCTCAAATCAACAAGATTTATACATAAGCTCTTCATCACCACTTTCTCGATCTGTATCTTCCTCTAACAAGTCAAAGCATCCTCAATCCTCACCAAACGTTATTCAACTTCAACATGCAAACAGACGATCACTTCCATTCCCTCTCGTTTCCAGTCAAGCAAATAATTTGTCTCTCAGTGCTCATGACCTCCCATCCTCGAATAAACCCACAAGAAGTCAATCCATCAAATCAACCATTATCAAAACACCCTCCCCACATGCAGCTCGTAGTCGAATCTCATCCACTTATTCAAGTAGTCCACTCTCTCGAAGTAGTTTAAATTCTGATAGCCCTATTGCTCAATCCACTCAAAATCATGCGCCATCCTCATCGAGTAAACCACATCGATCATCATCACTCATACCTCCGAATAATCACAACACTCCCTCTCCTCTCACTCAATCTATTCTGGGCCATCACCGTACACTATTGAACCAAAGCAACCAGATAAATTCTTCCTCAATCCATCCAGAACAAGAGGCTCAATCATTTGCGGATGATGACGAATTAATTACAGAAATACCAGACCATGCAGAGCTGGATGAAGAAGTCAGTCTAGTAGCTCTTTATCATTTTCTCTTACTGCTTATCTGATTGTTGAATTTGTGTATCTAACACTCAGTATCTTTCTTTTACTTTTCTTGTTTTTATTTTTGCTTCCTTTTTGTAACCGATCATCAGATGCAAGCAGCTATTCAAGCTGTCATCCATGCCCATTCAAGCCAACTCGCAAACCTAAGAAGAGTATTAAGCTCAGCTGATCATGGTTCATCAATGTCCATGCACCTCTTACACGCTGAAATTAAACTCCTCCAAGATAAGATCTCAAGTGATCAAGACGAAATGGAAAAACTTAAGAAACGATGCAATAGCTTAACACTTCAACTCTCCCGCTCTAGTACCCACGTAAGAACTTGCCTCCTTCATAGTCTATGGTCTTTTAGCTTTTTTCAGCTCTACTCCGTGGTATATTATGGCCCAAAATAGTTTCTCACTGGCTTCACTCTCTTCAGTCTGTGCCTGTTCCCCAAGGATCGCTTGTTCAAATTCTATCATCTAGTAATGATGCAGATTTACAGAGATATTTCAGAACTCTGCCACCACCCAGTCGGCTTCATTTGTCAGTCATAGTTATCAACCTTTTTCTATTGTATCAGCTCTGAATTCTCACCTGGTCCAAATCATCAATTCTCCTTTCTATTCTTTGTTGAAGGTTGCATCTGTTACTTGAAGCAGCTGTTCCGGGAGATATTGCGAGTTTGCGAAAATATCTGGAAAAGATTGAAAGATCTAAGCGAGATTGTGATTGTTTTCTCTTTGAATTCACAAAAACTTATTTTCTACCTTCATTCACTAACTTTCAAAATATTGTCAATTCGTATCGTGTATCTGAAGTCATTGGACAGCTGCCTGATCATCTATCAATTCGATGTTTACTTTACCTGGACTTGCCTTCAATTTTGCGCTGCCGATCAGTCAGTATATTTTCTTTTTCTGAATCAAATATTGAACTTTTCTTTCATGCCAAAATATATACATTCAAACTCTTCCCTAATTAGACATGTTTCTGGATGATCATTTAACTATCTTTAATGCGTTTGCTTTGAAATTATCGAGGTATCTTCCCGGTGGTAAGTTTTTCGCTCTTGATTTGAATTACGAAGCTCACGTGTACCCATATGCCACAGCATGAACTTGACTACGAAATTAACATTGTTTTTTGCTCTTTTTATAGGCGCGACTTGATAACTTACTCCGGTTTAAAACTTTGGCGAGCATTATCCATGGCATTGACTTCTCAAGACGATGAGCCTCCAAAACCAAAACAAGACACAGCCGAAGGTTGGTTTGAATTGTATAAAGGATTGCACTATCGAGAAGAGAACTGGAGGAGAGGACTTGCACAGAGAGTAGTCGTATTGAAAGGCCATACTGGTTCGTCCTCAACTTGATTTAAGAAGACAGATTGATCTTGCGAGTACCTAATTAAAGCAGCCTAGAAAGGATGCCACATTGAACATTATTTTTCTCATTAATTTTTGATCGAAACAGGTTCGATTGGCGCTATTAAATTGAGAGGCACCACTCTTGCCACTGGCTCTTTAGATGGGACTTTAAGAATTTGGAATGTTCGGACTAGTAATTGTTTAAAAGCTGTCAAGATGCCTGCTCCTGTGTCTTCATTAGATTTCTATGGGCAGTATGGTCCTACTGGTGTCATTGCAGCCGGAGGTAAGCACTTACTATCGGTCTTTATTTTGGTTCGACCTCTGATTCAATGTCTCTTTCTCATTTCTTCCCCTAATCTGTGCATAATCTCATAGGTAACGATGTTGGCAGAGTCTTTCTGATTTCCATGAATGGCTCCCTTTTGAGCACGTTATCTGGTCACAATAAAGTCAGTTCAATAAACTACAGGTATTTATCTTTGCATTAAAAAAGAGGGTGGACAACGGATATTCTTTTAGAAGAATAGATACGACAATGCTTAGATGGACAGAAAAGGATGTAAATGGTGTCAACTCACAAAGTTTGTCTTTATTCCGCTCAAATTCGCTATTGTAACTTTCTGTTTGATGTAGGGAATTAGAACATTAGCTATGAATAATCAATACCTTGTCTCCGGTGGTTATGACAAAGCGCTAGTCGTTTGGAATTGGAGGGAGGGTACTCGAATCGTCAAGTTTGGTAGGAGTTTCACTTTCTTTTTCACTGATCTGTTTTTAGCCTCGGAAGAATAATTTGTTTTCTCCATTAGGTCAGCAAACAAACCCATGCGCAGCGATCTCGTTGTTTGGTTCTACTTTCAGCAGTGTTCAAGTGGATGGAGTAATACGCTGCTTTAACATCTTGAGTCGAGAATTAGTTTCACAACACAAGGTCCAGTCACATGAGCGAGCTTCAGAAAAATCCGGACTGGCAGCGGATATGTTTCAGTGCGTGAATTGATCATATAGCTTAAATTATGGACCAAATGAGGGAAACGTTGATTCAATGTATCCCTATGGACTGTAGATGGTTTGTTGCAGAAGAAAGAAGGGTTATCATTGCAACAAAAACAAAAATTTATCAACTAGAATATAATTTGGGAGGACCCGATGGAATCACAGTCGATTTATCCTCTCCTCCAAGGTTAATTTCATTAACCCCTATCAAACATGAATTGAATTCAGGCACTTTGGACGTCCTGAAAAGAAGATTCGCGGCTGCTCCTCGATTTGCTACACGTCTGGGTGATGACATGAGAATTTGTCAGTACATTATATCTTCTTTCCCTTCCTTATCTTTTTTTCTATGTCGCTCATTCTTTGTCTTTTTTCTTTTTTAAAAAAAAGACATCGGTCATTTGCCGGAATACCCAAACCAGGTTTTTGAGGAAGAGGAACAAGATGAAGACAGCTTACAGCCGATTGGTGGTGCTTGGTTAGATGCTGAGTCATCAGTTTCTTCGCGTAATCCGGTTCGTTAATATTTTCTTTTTTTTTTCTCATTTGGAGCTTCAACCGAGAGCAACCACGAATTGTCGCTGACTTTGAATGTTGTAATTTTTCCTTCATGATTTTAATCTGCTCAATTGTAAATAGACTTGCATGTCGCTATCTAGTGATCAACTTGTCGTCGGTTGTAGTGATGGACTTTTATATGCATTGGACTTTTGTGGGAATGACTATCGTGGAAACTAAAATAAATAGAGTAAAATAGATAATGCTAATGAGAAAATTCTTCCTTGATATCAATAATCAAGAACTTCTTTTCAAAATTCTTCATGATTGCAAACGAATTCCTGATTTTTTCATTCCGGTTGTCATCTTAGAGAAAAACATCAGAGCGCTTAACTTGACCTAATTATTGACGTTTTTTCCTTTTCTTTTTTGAATAACTAAATTGTTCTCGTTGTTTCTCGATTGGTTAAAGGGCTTTTATTGGCGTTCGTATGTTTGTTCAATTTGCTGAGTTTTATGAAATTTTGCTCGGGTTCGTTTTCGGCTTGGAAACTAACATAATTTATTGGTTTGTCAAATCTTTTATCTTCTTTTTATTAAGCTTTTTTTTATTATTTCTCCATGTGAAATAGACGTTTTGTCTTTCTTTTTGATTTCTTTTTTTGAAAAACATGGACTTGTTAAACCTATCACAACGTTGACGAGATGAGTTTGGTTTGAATTCAAAGGACTCAATGAGAAGGATCAAGCAAAGCAACAGTTTTTCTCCTTATTTTTTTTCTTTTCAAGTAAAATTCTCGCTCATCTTCCTTCATATCCATGATTTTCTGGAACCTTTCTTCTTATTTTCTGAAAAACTATTACTTGCACAATTTTACCAGTAGCAGAACAATAAAAAAATTTGAATCTCACATTTTTTCCCCTTTCATTTCTTTATCAATGAAAACACAACTCCAAAGAGAAGAGAGAAAAAGGTTTGAATTTAGCCATTCTCTCTCACATCAACTAACCTCACTTTTACCTCCAAGGAAAAATAGGTTTCATTTGATTTTTTTTTTTGTGGTTTCTTGATTTGATTTGTAGTTTAAAAAATGATGATGATGATGATGGTTCAAAGTTGATCTGCTTTACAAATTCTTCTAGATTGAGTTAAAATTTTTTTTTTTTTATCTCAATCTTGTGTGCTATATTAAATATCCCAGAATTATGATTATTCTAAAAAAATAAAAATCCGATTTTCTATGATGTTATTAATTTTTGGGATTATATTCATGATTTTTGGGATTATGTTCATGTTCTCTCAAATTTCTTGAATTTCTATTTTTTTCTAATATTTCTACTATCAATCATGTTTATAGATGCATATGATTGACTTTTTTGAATGAACATGTATCATTGGTCTTGTTCTTATAAGTATCAAAAATATCACTTCAACTCGAGCATATTCATCCGTTTTGGCAGGTGATTTTTCAACGTTTTTTTACCAAAAAAAAAAACAATGCAGGCAATACTCAACTTGTAATTTTTTTTTTGACTTGTCTCTTTCAAAATCATTTTGGTTATTCAAAATAAAAAGTGTTTTTCGAAAAAGATGTGCTATATTATTTTAGCTCTGGTATAAAAAAAGATGAGTGGAAATTTCTGATTGATTTTGAATCAGTTTTGTTATTTTTTTTTATTTTTATTTTTTTTTTGGTTTGAAGGTAAAAATGATTAAATATCTATTGTAAGGCATAAAAATTAACTTTATAAAGTTCAGGATTAAAACCCTCTTGTACGTCTTGTTGAATTAGATCTAACCCAGCTTGTTTGAAAATCCTTAAAAAACTTTGATGTGATCTGTATCAAAAGAAAAAAAATATTAATTTTTTTATAATGAAGGAAACAAAGAATCAAATTCAACAAAAGATGATTTTTTCCCTTTTTTTTACTCAAACAGTTAAGAAAGAGATGAATTAGAAAAGAAGAAAATTCTGACCTAGTTAAAGAAGAATCTTCTTTATCGAAAATAAAACAATCACTATTAGGATCAGATTGATTGACATAAATATTTTCTTTAATAATTATTAATCCACCATCTTGATCAAAAGTTCTTAATTGATTAATATCTTTTGTAAACTTATCATTGCTTTCGATATTAGAATTCTCATTTGAATTATCTAAAGATTTTCGGTTGGGTGGTCGTAATGCTTTTTTACATTTCTTCAGAAAATCAACCAATTCTTCATCTGATAAATGTCCAAGTGTCCTTCAGAAAAAAGATATTTTATATATAATTTTTTTTTTTTTTTTTTTTTTTTGGGGTTTTTAATATCGAAAAGTTGTCATGTTCCGTAGCCGGCGAGAGAGTTGGTAAGATACAAGACCAAATAGAAAAATAAATGAGCAGATAAAAGGAAATTAATTGTGTCAATAACAGTGAAAGCTAAGTTGAAAAATCTGTTTTTATCAAACAAAACGCCAAGTCTTAACCAGACAAGTGTGACTTGT